>BMAO01031072.1:67260-374617 GCA_019973975.1 Trichonephila clavata | reverse complement strand
TATCTATACAAATAAATAAAATTGAAGTGCCTGTTTGTAATTTCAAATCAGCAGCTTTTTACTTAATGCACTAAAAGTATATACGGTACTCATAAAAAAAAAACAATTTTTAAAATTTTTTCTGTCTGTCTGTCTGTTTGTTCCGGCTAATCTCGGAAACCGGCTGGTGCGATTTTAAAAATTCTTTCACTAATGGAAAGCTACATTAACGGGAGTAACATAGGCTATATTTTATTCCCGTATTCTTACGGGAACGGAAACTATACGGGTGAACGTGAAACTCAATGCCAAGATGAACGCCAAGCTGAGCTAATGAAGTCGTTGTTTTGGTTACTGGCGACCGATGCTCTTCATGAGACATAATAGTGTTACGCGCACATGATAATACGCTGACACGTGCCATAATTTTTTTTAATGATAGTTTTATCTCACTGTTCAGTTAAGTAGAGCATCGGCTGCTTCGGATGCACTTTTAAAAATAATAAATCAAGGCTTCATAAGCAAAAAGCAATGCAAGAAACAAAAAATTGATAAATTTTACGGTTAGTTTTAATCCTTTTTTTTTTATTTACATTTTTAGTCACATTTAAACAATAGTTATTATAATCTCAATCTATATCTATACAATAAATAAAATTGAAGTGTCTGTTTGTAATTTCAAATTAGCAGCTTTTTACTTAATGCACTAAAAGTATATACGGTACTCATAGCAAAAAAAACAATTTTTAAAATTTTTGTCTGTCTGTCTGTCTGTCTGTTCCGTTCCGGCTAATCTCGGAAACGGCTGGTGCGATTTTAAAAATTATTTCACCAATGGAAAGCTACATTATCAGCAAGTAACATAGGGTATATTTGATTCCCATATTCCTACGGGAACATGAATTATACAAGTAAAACCGCGGGGCATTGCTTCCTCCCGCCAAGTTGGCGCAAGATTATGCATTTTGTCAATACCGAAAATTTTAATAAACACATTTTTCTCACATTTGTAACAAATAACTGAAACATAGTGTAATTTAACATCCTTTATAAAAGCAATTTCTCAAATTTTTTTTTCATTAAATGCCGAACGTTTATTGCGCTATGTTTATTAAATTATTCTTAGCGTAACTTAGGCTACTTTTCCTCACCGATTCCTCAATGATTTCCTTTAAAAAATTTTTCTAGCACACTTTACTTACTGTACTTTAGATTGCTGCCACTCCAACAGAATTTTTAAACAGTATAATTGTGCCTGGTCTACCTCCTCACAAGCTAGAACTTAAGATTGGCGTTCCCATCATACTACTCCGTAATTTAAACCCACCAAAACTTTGCAATGGTACTAAGTTGCGAGTAGTGTCATTGCAAAGAAACGTTATAGAAGGTCGTATAATATCCGGATGCGGAAAAGGTAACATAGTACTTATACCACGAATTCCCATAATACCATCGAATTTCCCGTTTGAATTCAAAAGACTACAATTCCCTGTAAGTGTCAGCTTTGCTATGATAATTAACAAGTCACAAGGGCAAACGTTAAGCAAAGTTGGCACAGATTTAACTAAGAGTTTATACGTGGCATGTTCACGTGCGAGGAATGCCACTGGCGTTTTTGTTTTAGCTCAAGAAAATCGTACACTAAATATTGTATATAAAGAGATTTTTCAATAAACTTAATACTGTATATAGAGAGGATGTTCAATAAATTTATACGAAAAAAACACACAAAAATTAACAAAAAACAAAGAAAATAAAAAAAATAAAACAATAAACACCAAAAGAAGAAAAAACACAAAAATATAAAAACAAAACATTGATTCACAAAGTAAAAAATGACATTAAACTCTCTCTCTCTATATATATAAAGCGTGTATGTATTCCTTAACGTGGAATACAGAATTATTAAGTTTTCGTAAGATCTGTGAATTGAACAAAACACTTTTTTGTAAATTTCTACGTGAACGAAGTCGCGGGTAACAGCTAGTAAAAAATAAAAGTACCATCCATACATATACAATTAATTTTAAATATAATATAATATTGTTAATTTACTTAGCTTAAAGGGGCCATCTATCGATTAACTGTACAACTAATAATTATTTTTTTTATTTAGCTGTTAAGTAACATTAAGTTAAGAGGGTATCCATGCTCCATGCAATGTTTAAATATATATATATATATATATATATATATATATATATATGTAATGACTTCTGCTAACTCTCTTTAACTGTACCCCGTTAAATCATTTCCTAGTTCTTTTGCATCTTAATCTAATTGCTCGCGCGCCTAATCTTAATCGTAATCTAATTGCTCGCGCGCATAATCTTAATCTTAATCTACTTGCTCTCTCGCGTCGTACAACCTTCACCGCCAATATAAGAACTCGGAGCACACGGTTACGCCGCTCTTTTCGCTTCTTGTCTCTTGTCATCATGTAGTCTGCTGCAGCTAGTGTTTGTGTATTGTGTGTGTGTGTCTGTTTGTGATTACGTACATCTATGTGTCGTCCTTGTCTTGCTTAAATGTTTTCAAGATGTATAATAAACAGATTTAATTAACCTCAAGAATGTTTCTTCAACATCAGTTTAAAGAATCCATTCCAACGAATATCGTCGTACTACACATATATGTATATATATATATATATATATATATATATATATATATGGAAGAAATTTATATAAAATATAGAACATAACAGGAAAAAATATATGTAAATATATATATATATATATATATATATATATATATATGACAGGCCCCAGGCCTGCGGGTTAATTGAGGATGCATCATCCATAGCAAATACTTCTTTTATTCTTCTATAATCATCCAATATCCAATATGGCGGCCCTTAGGCGCGCAACACCATAGAACAATAGACGGTAATCCGGCCATGAATACACCAGCTACCTTTTCCAGTACGCGTTCGCCTTCGTCAGCGCTCGCTCCACCTTTAAGTAGGCTTATTTACCCACAAATCCTTACGCGATGATAAAGAGTTCGCTCTATTTTTATTTTTTACTCCTTAATTTTAAAGCTAATCTTTTCAAACCTGACATATATATATATAATCAAAGTTTCTCTACAATAGAGTGGTGAATAAACATGATTAAAACTGAAAAGAATTGAAATTCCAAGATAACCAGATAACAGAATTTAAAAGGAAATATGAAAAATTAAAATAATATATATATATATATATATATATATATATATATATATATATATTGGATTCTTTTTCTTTAAAAGAAATGACAACTATGAATATGAATATGAATTTTATTATTGAGTAGCAAGAAAATTTTTTGTCATGTTCGTCTTCCATTATATTTTGAGACAAACATCGAATTTTATTTGATCTTTGAATATCTCTACTATTCTGATCGATAAATAAAGAACAAATTTTCATTTCATGTAGATTATTAAATATACTACATTTTTTTTAAATGGCATTGAATTGTGTCGGTTTTAATTGTGTTTTATGCATTTATTATTCCCTCACGCACTGTATCTAGATTTCAAAAAATGAAAGCATTGCTCGTGTGCTTTTCAGGTCTCTGCACATAAGAAAAAAAATATGCGTGTTATGTTGCAAATGTATCTAATAATAAAAAAAAATAATTATGTAGTTTAAAAGTATGACGATATACGTTATATGTATGAATGTTTGGTATATACATTTTTTTGCATTGATATACTTCTGAGAATAAAAAAAACAACATTCAATTTGTCTGCAATTTATTTCTTAAAAATTAATGGACAAGAAGAGCATTTACATTCTAGCCAATGTCTTCTATTATTCCTAAAACAAGAAAACTCGCAAAAAATAATAATCCGCAATTCATCTATTATTTGATAAAAAATTATATATATACGGGGATATACTTTACATAGTCATAATACATCAATAGGAAAAATGTGCTCACAACGTTAAAATTTAGATTTAGGAAAGGCTGACGAATAAAATTAATCTAATCATGTTAGATACACATTCGTTGGGAAGAAAAAAATACCTTGCATTTAAAAGAAACAGTGGAAACATATTTCCTAATTATCTATGCATTGTCATATTAAAATAGAATTTTTTTAAATAAAATTTAAAAAATATTCATTTGTTAAATGTAACTTCAATTTTTTTACACTCTGCTTTCGTGTCATTTTGTTTCCTCAAACACCTTTAGTGCTAATGTGTGTTGAACTAGTAGTTACTACATCAACTCGAACACGCAAAATCCATCATCAGTGAAAGTTGAGCCCACCTTCTCTACAAGGTACATAATAAGACATTCCTTCTGACGCGGATTAGACAGTTACCACCTTTTTTTATGCTTTGATTGATTTGCTCTTATGACCTAGAAGGCTAAGTGGTAGGGACTTGGAAAGTATTTGAAAGGGATGTTTAGAAAAGATAACAAAAATTGCATAAGAATACATATTAGGCCAGCGTTTCTCAAACTGTGGGGCGTGCCCCCTTCGGGAGCATGAGTATATTATAAATATGAAAATATAAGGTTATTTAGAAAAAAATTATTCATTTACTTAAAGTAAATAAACAAAACACACGAAGGGACATGAGCATATTGTAAACATGAAAATAAAGGGTTATTTAGAAAAAAAAATTATTAACTTGTTTAAAATAAACAAACAAAACACGTCCTGACATTATAAATAAAATTAGCATTTACACTGATATAATACACTTATAAATGTATTGCACAATGTTTTTGATAATTAATTTAACAATATTAAGTTAACAACAAGTTTAATAATTACAAGTGACACTATTGGCTTCACACACACACATTTAAAAATATATACATAAATTAACACTTATCTTGACAATTTGTACGGTTTATAATTGATCACTTAACTGCCGATTAAAAGTTATGCGATTCGCTCTCAATGTCTTCGTTTACCACGCGGGTATTCGTATGTGATGTATGACGGGGAAGGGGGAGAGAGAAAATGAATAAATAAGAAAATCTTCTGCTTTAAATAAATCCTTCGCAAACACTATCAACATCATTTTATTGTATTCCAAAACCTTCGGAATAATTTTATGAATAGCAGTGCACAGAAAAGATCGTACTTCGGAAAGATGTATATATACGTCCAGGGCATGTAACTCACCGGTTGAGCAAGACGTATATATACGTCAATGCCATTTAAGAGAAAAAATTATGACTGGATATTGGAAGCGTAAGAAGCACTGTATTAGGTACTTATGTAACAAACAGAATCAATATGAGAAAATGTACATGTGCTTATAAGAATGCAAATCTTTCAAAACTCCAAATTAGAGTTATAAAGCTCGTATTATTTCGAAAGTACTTAAAACAAACCTTAACAAGTTGAATGGGTTTTGCATTTGGTACAAATGATATAATGAAATTATTAAAGGCAAAATGCTGAAAAATGTTTTATTGTAAACATCAATATACAGATAATTATATATCACATCTATAAATTATGATATTAACTTTCATTTTTATTTCAGGGAACAACGTAGAAAAAATAATGCATAAGAATAATAGTCTCTTAGAGCCTTAGTACTTTAATAAAAATTTTAACATGTTAGATAACTTCAATTTATTGAGTTTCAAATAGAATTTTAATAGCGATGAAAATAATAAAAATGGACGATTAAACAATTAAAATGTTGCTGTTTGATTCAAACATGTAAGCAAACAAATGAAGTTATATGTGTAATAATATTTAACGTAAAATATATCATATGATATAAAATATAATATTCCTCACTAAGAAAAAATTACAAAATGGCAGTATATTTTGAATTAATACAGAGGTGGTCAATTGAAATGGCCTTGTGGTCCACTTTGGGAATACATTATAATCCCCCCCCCCCCCGTGGGCCGTATATAAAAATATACATTCTTATGTTATATTTTTACTCATTACAGAGATTTATTGGAGTGAAAATTTAAATCGAAATTAATTATTATATTGTTTTTATTATTTTACATGCATACAAACATAGATGATTTACTATTAATAGTGCAATGGTCAAATATGCCTAGCTCAAGCGATAAGCAGTGCGGTAAAGTTACAGGAAACAAGCATGTGCAGTGAGTGGGCGCTTAAATGCAGTTCTGTTATGTTCAGTTTTTATAACATCTTTTTTTCCCAAGTGAGGTAATTTTTTTATTGTTAATATTTACTAATAAATTGTTATATGACTGTGTGTGCTTTATATAAAAAATATTAAAAATTTAAATTAATGATTTTTTACATATTAGTTATTTTTCACAATGCAGTCATTTTGACTGCTTTGGGGTAATATTGGTATATACTAAATTTCAGTGTTTCTAGTGTTAAACATTTTATTAATTAATTAATAAAATCCCAATTTTATGCTTTTTGTAAATTTTTATTACGACTAGGGACTGCAATACTGGGATACCAAATACCAGTATTTTGAGCAATTTTTACAATTTTGTAATATTAGTATTCACAAGTTTAAGTACCGTTTATTCGGTATTTACTAGAATTTTGTTTTCAGGGATCGCCAATAGTTAACGATTTTTTTTTATGTCTCACTAAAGGCTGGAATTAAGTTGACTGTGAATATGCAGTTGAATCGTACTATCAAGAGAAGTGATAAAATATGTGAATCATCCAAAGAGGTTTGTTAAAACTATCCTATTACAGCTCAGCACAATACTACATACGCGCAAGATTCGTGTATTCTGATATTCGTATCTGCGAAAACAATGTTGTAGTTGGGAAGAAAGTACGTATAATATTTCGATATTTTTTTTTAAACTGGTGAGTTTGTTATCTACATTGTATTTGCATATCATACAGTACAATTTGAGGCAGTATGTTTTTTAAGATCATATTTCAAAAATTTGTAATAATACCACAGAATGTGAATAGTGTTATTTACACATTTTTGTGATCAAAATAAACAAGATGTTTCTTCACTCTTTAGTTTTTCTGATTACTGTTATAATTTATAAGTTGCAAATTATTTTTTGTGATATTTCAAGTCTCTAACCAACTGACGAATAAAACAAAGAAAAATCTGTGTTTTCTTTCTTTTTTTTTCTAAAATTCAACAGCCGGTATTAAAAACTTTATCCCGGTATTAAGATCTAAAAAATACCGAATACCGATATTGAAATTTTGGTCCGGTACTGCAATCCCTAATTACGACCATTATTTAACGATTCGTGAAATATTTTTATCATTCTACCTCTTTTTTTCTTGTTTGTTTAAATGAGGCAGTGGATTGATATTTTTCAATGACTAGTTTTTTGCAATATCTGTTTTCTTTTTTAAAATTAGTAAACTAATATGCTAAAAAATTATGAATAATTATTCTTTCTTTAATTTTTCTCATGAAATGTCAAGGCTTTGTCTGCTTAAAGAATAGTATCCACAGAACGGGTTATTTTTTTTAAAACTTATTCCTTCGAAACATCGATAACTCCCTAGTCTATACTCAACCGCAAAATAAGAGTTAAGTGCAAAATGTTTATTCTTTCAAATTAGGCTGCAGATTGGTAATTACCATCACACACCTAATACATTCCCCGTAAGCCGGTATCCCTTTATAGTGCGGCATCAAATAGATAGAGCCGCAATGTAGTTTTGAAGACCAGTTTCCTCAACAGAGGGAGTCACCTATTTGTCACAATGTGCAATTGTTTGAGGAATTTAATTTCGCCTAGCACGTCCAAGCAAAACATGCACTCTAGTGATCTTTAACTTGCCGCATAACCACGCTAAAGATGGACGCTTGCGATTTTCTGTTTTTTGAAAATCCCATGGTTTGGACCAGGGTTGAACCTGCATTTTTCGGCGAACAAGGCTAGCGGCTAACCAACTACGCCACCCAGCCGAACTATCTGCCTATATATATATTATAAAGACTCGTCTTTTATTATACAGTTTATCTTTTCATTTTCATAAAATTGTATGTTACCTTCTCTTAATATATTTAGACGTTCTCATTCCCATTTAAGTTAAGTTTTCTCAGATACGAAGTAAACGTTTTTAAAAAACAGCTTTCTTTTAATTAGAAATATTTATTTGTGCTTAACAATTTATTCTTGAGTAAACCCTTGTATGCATTTTCCAACAACATGTTTTTTTTTCCTGTTATGTTCTGATTCTATCTAGTCAGTTAAGTCATAAATAAGGGAAAAAACGTAATACAATAGTTCATAATTCTTACATAATAAAATAATTATTCATACATAATATAGTGGTCTAACGTATCTGGATTAGAACTTTCGCCGGTTTTTTCATAAACATAATTTTCTTTTCATCACATTGTCTAGACAAGCTATCTTCTAAAATTGGCTCCATATTAGATTTTGATTAAATTTTTCAGTACCATATTTCTCATTTAAAGAAAAATAATTTGTTATTTTTTTGTTTGTTCAGTGATTCCCATTTTCTTACGATAATTAAGTTTTTATATTCAGTACATAAAATATATGTTCAGCTTTTTTTCACGGTATATACGTTTCTTAATAAACAGTGCAAAAATTCCTGTAAAAATTGCATGTGACATATGGTAAATTTGGTTATTTATTCCACAAATTTAAAAACTCGTGCTAGTATTTTTTCCAAACAACAATACAAAAGATGTAACAATAAAATTTATGTTTTTTTCAAAAAGAAATACATTTTTATTGCTAAAGAATAATTAAAATTAGTGTACCATGAAAGTTAAGTATATAAGTACATACAACATATAAAAACTCATTGGAATTGAGAATATATTTACTAACTAACGAATACTCCTCGCTACTTGATAATAAGCGTGTAAAGTTATTATGAACTGCATCAAAATTGCTATCATCAGGTGATATTTCAGATAGGTCTAGCACAACTTCCATTTTTGATTCAAATGAGGAATTTCGCTCGTTATTAACGGCCTTTGTTGTGGTTTCTTTCTTTTGCTGTAACAAAGTTTCTTATCAGCGGTTGTTCTTTTTTGGTTTCTGGAATTGCTTATATAATTATTGATGCTCTGCTACACAAAATTTGAGATTACGTTGAAATAACGACTGACTAATTACACTTATCAAAATTAGAATAAAAAATAAGGGGATGATTAATACATATATATATATAATACAACAACAAATTGTTGGAAAAATGTATACTGGTGAACCGTGTTATTTCAAAACCGTGCAGACAAAGGCTGTGTAAAAAAAGAGTTGGGTATGTGTGTGTTACCGTTAAAGCGTATAATTCATTTATTTCGTGGATTATCCTGGTATTTCATGAAATAACTAGACAAGTTAGGTTAAGTACATAATAGATGAAAAATTTCAGGCTTTACCTAGTTACTCTAAGAAATAACTAGTTATTCTATGAAAAACCCAATGATAGACCGTTAAAGTGAAAAATAAACAATTTCGAAGTTGTTTTATAAATTGATTGATCATAAATAACTAAAACTTCTCGAAAAATACATTTTACCCCTATTATGGATAATTAATTGATATACAATAAGGAAAAACAAAAGAATAAATTTATTATTGTTCATATTGCTAATATTACTTCAACAGAAAGGGAAAAAAATAATATTTTTCTATCTGTTACTGGTACAATTAACTTCTTTACTCCATGAACTTCAAGGATATCATATTGTTGAAGTAACCAATTGTCACGTGGTACCTTTTTCTGTGTTGTTATAGCAATTTTACTTCTGCTATCAAAGTTAATAATTTTTCACGAGTAAATTCCGCACCGTTTTCCTTTGTCCCACACTTATTTAATATACATAGAAATTTCTCTTACATAAATATTTTTTATTTAAAGGTTGGTCTTCCATTCATGTAGAGTAATTGCTTAAAACAGTTGCAAAAATATATGTGAATAAATCCAAATATAAAACGCTAGTATAAATACTCCGTCTAAATGCAACGAAGTGAAGCGTACACAAAAATACATACAAGTCGTGCGACTATAAGTAGTTCGAATTTGAGTAACAGCAGCTAGAATAAGCTCCGAGAACTTTCGAGTGCCGTATTTGATACTTTAACGATCAAATAATCTTTATTCTATAAAAGACATAAATAAATCGTAGAATTCAATAATCTTACAACTTTAACTGACTTGTCTAGTTATTTCATCATGAGATACCTACTTATTCTATGAAATAATGAATTTCACACATTACTACTATTAACATATATATATATATATATATATATATATATATATATACATATATTCATTCATTTTTTTCATTTCTTAATGGATACTTCATTTCGATCGTCCTTTTCAAACTATAATAAATAATAATTAATGATAATTTTTCAACAAACTATTTTAATATGAAACATACGTTTTTTTATGGATAGATTTTTAAAAATTGTTTACCAAACGCCTTATAAGAACTTACTTATACCATTCAATTCCCCATGTTATTTATTGCTGACAACACTAACTTTTCAAAGATGAAATTACAGAAAATGAAATACATTTATAATTTATTTTCTACAGAAACCTTGTGTGTATTCTTCTTTTCTTTAGTTTCCTTTCATGCCCAAACCATGAATTCAGGAGTTTCCGAATGTCCAACTGCATTACATCTCAATCCCATTGGCGAGGAAACGTTAAACCTAAGTACGAGCAACTAAGGCAAAAGTTACTACCTTTTCTTATTACTTCGTTCAAATTATCTGGTTGACGGGAAGAATTTACGACCAATCCCGGGTGCAATAACCGAAGATTTTTATGACTAAAACGGTCGGAAAAATGTGGTCGTTTCAAAAGATGAACTTATGCTCCTGACCGTTCTTCTAAAAAGTCGCTATCGCCAAAAAAGTTTCTTTAAAAGAAAGGAAATCCATTTGCCGATAAATTTCATACTATTTAACAGAAAGAGAGATATTTATTGGTTCGTTGTGGCAACTAAAATAACTTTCTGTGACGTTTTGAAGTCCTGATAAGGATATATTGTGGGTTTCTCAGAGGATCTATAAATTAGTTTTGAAAGGGAGCATTTGTCGAGGTAATCGCTGTTTGACGTTGGATATAATTCATGGATGATAGGTCGTTGTCATCATAAGTAATTTTCTCCCTTTATTGATTTTTGTTCATTTTTTTATTCATCTGTACAAAATCTATTATCCCTTAAATTTTTAAGTTTTTCCACAAATTTTACTTAAAACTGTTTTCTTCAATTTTAATGTTGATGTATTATTTATACAGAAAATATTTCCAGCTTCTTGTATACCAAAGGTTAATATGAAATGTTAATTTAAAGTTAAATCATGTTTAAACATTTCTATTAAATGTATTTTAGTATTTCAGGCAAATTCACTAATCGAAAAAGAATTTTTCCATTCATTATACAAAGATAACTTTTTAAAATAATAAGCTTTAGTTCAATGTTACACAAAAAAACACAGTTCAAGGCACACAGTATATTAAATAAAGATTCTTAAACTTTTAGTACGAGTTAGACATACCTCCTATTCCTCATTAAGATTTTGGTGACATTTTATGTATATGTGCATAAATTATAAGCATCAACTAGCATGACACATCACTCAATAAGTCCCGGGTCTAACTAAAAAAATCAACAACTTTTAGGCAAAATTGAACTTTATTTATCAAGATACTCCCCTTCAAGAGTGATACATTCAGCCCAGCGTTCTTATAATGTTTTAATAATTTTTTTTTGTAGAACGATTTGTCTTTGCTCTCAAAATAGACTTCAACTTCGGCAAATCCTTCTTCATTTGTCCCAAAATTCTTTCCCTGTAACATTCTTTTCATGTCCACAAACAGCCAATAGTCACTGGGGGCCAGATCTGGACATTACGGAGGGTGGGAAAATAATTCGAAGTGCAATTCATTCGATTTGACCAACGTTTTCATGGACTTGTGGCACGGAGCATTGCCTTGGTGGAACAGTACTTTTTTTCTTTTGCATTTGAGGACGTTTTTTTCTGTATTTTTTCATTCAGTTGATCAATAACGCCATGTAATATTCACTATTAATTGTTTTGCCTTTCTTAAGGTAGTCAAAAAACAAAATTCCATGTGCATCTCAAAATATGGATGTCATAAACTTGCCAACTGACGTTTGAATTTTTGGTGGCTTTGGACGGCTTTCACCAGCTGCGGTCCACTCAGCTGTCGATAGTTTTGATTCAGGCGTGTAGTAATGGATCCATGCTTCATCCATTGTCCCATATCGACGTAAAACTTATTTATTTCGCTTAAGCAGCTCCAAACAACATTCTTAATCGTCGATGCATTGTTGTTTTTGATGGACAGTGAGCAAACGCGGCACCCACTTCGAACACAGCTTTCTCATTAACAAATGATCATACAAAATAGTGAATACACTGCCTCCTGATATCTTTAAATCCTCTGTTATCACATGAAACTTTAATTCACGATCGGCTAAGGATTTTATGGACTTGTTTTATATTTTCTGGGACAACTGCAGAATTCGGGCGACATAAACGTTCAGCGTCATCTGTGTCTGTGCCACCAAGTTTTAAGTCTACAGACAACCGTTGTTGGTGATGAAGCAGAGTCCAGCTAACACTTATCTAGCCATTGTTTTGCTTGAACAGTGTTTTTACTCATCAAAAAGCAATGTTTTATTGACACACGAAATTCTTTTTTCATCTATGGTTCCTAAACACACAAAAGTTGCTCAACTAAAGCCACTGTGTGTGTAACTTTTCTACTAAACAAAATATTATCACGAAAATTTGACACAAGCCGTTTGAAAGTTAGTACTACTAGGTTAGACTTAGGAAAGTTGGAAAGTAGCACCCTCTATATGTTAGGCCCGGTACTTATTGAGTTATATGTTATTTATTGATATAAAAAGCAAAAATTAAAAAAAAATTTGCTGTAAAAATTAGAATAATTTTACTATTTATTACACGTAATATGCCAACTATTTACAATACTAAGCATTTTGATTTTGTGTAGGATAGCTTCAATAAAGAAAAACTAATAATAGAATTGAGTTGGTATTTAATACTGCAAGAATCAAAATTATTTCAACTATTTGCAGAAAAAGTTTTCTAGCGTCTTGTGCATGCGTTTTTTAACATTTTATTTACATTTTTCAACTCCTCCAGATAGAGTTAAGTAACTACAAACGGAGTAAGGAGAAACGGTAGTCTTGAAAACCTTAAAACAATAAAATTTTATAGCTGAGGAAGTACGCACAGTCTTGAGTGTGTCAATTAACTCTTATCATACATTACTTTCTAAATGAAGTACCAAAATTCTAAGGATTCCAATAGATTTAATCTAGATAAGTATTTTGGTGTATAATAAAGGTATTTCGATACAACAGTATAATGTAATAACATCATCTGCGTAAAATTATGCAACTCTTTTTTTCAGTGAGCACATTAAATAAGGCATAATATTAAAATCAGTGCATATAGAAAAGCTTCATCGTCAGATTTCACACAGTTTTTTACCAAATCACGTAATGCTGAAGAAAAGGATTTAGAAGTATTAGTCCCGTGTTTATTGCTGATAAAGTACTTTAAGAAATTATAGATTTATCCTTTGAACGTATATTAAAATAACTTTTCTTGCGATTTATATGTTAGAAAGTCTGATTTAGATGCAGAATAAGTACTTTGAATTTGTTTTGTTTGGAGAAATTTTACAACTAAGTTGAATTTTTTTGTTCAAAAACAGAAAAGAAAAGAAAGAGGATATGATATATTATCCACCTGATTTTCCAGATTTTAATCCGCGTGCTATTTATTTTCTGTCTTCTTTATAATTAGAAATTACCCATCAATGTATGGCAATGCATAACAATTTAAAAATATTAATTGAGCATGAAGTATGAGTACAGTCCGACCTCGGTTTAACAAATTCATCGGTACCGGGCCTTTTATTCTTTAATAAGGGGTTATTAGTAATATCAGGAGGGGGGGGATAAAATATTTTTTTTTTACTCTTTGGAAATTCTGTAAGCATCTACACACAAAAATTATCCATTATCCATCGCTAGAAATTATACACTTTTTATGCAGCAGCTATAAATACTGTTAGCGAATTATTAAGCACCAGTTAGTAAGAAATTTTAAAATACTGACTGATAGATGTGTTAATAATCTTTGATTCCGAACTTGAAAAAACTCTTTTTCGACCTTATGCAGAAAAGAAGATATCGCATCATTTATATCCTTTAGCATGAGGTATGTTTTCACAGTTATCAAAAATGTAAAACATTGAACAAAATTCAACACTTTTTATAGGAGTTTTATTAACCTGAATCAAAATTGCTATTCATTCATAAAATTTGAAAACTAAAATTTTCTCCAAAACTGTGTGTATATTAAACCTTACTTTTCTCAAGAAAGAGAGCAAAATGTATAAACTCTAAATATATTCCCAGCATTGTAGAATGGAGTGAGATAAGAAATGAGTCTTCTGTCCTATTGAAAACTCCCGCGATAGCTTACACTCATGACTCATCTTTATCTATAAAGTATAATAACTGGCTGCATCTTGTCCCATCAAAATTTTTTGCTTCCTCGAAAAAAAATCATTGTATGTTCTGAACAAAGAGAATATAATTTGAAAAGAAATCCTATATTTTGTAACGAAATTTAATAAAACAAATTTCAGCTGCTGAAAAGATTTGTTAATTCTGTGTTTATTATTCGTTAAATAGGGGTTTTTGCATTTATTTTAATCGAGGAAAATAAATGAAAATTATTAAAATGAAAATTTATTAAATCGCGAATTTCGTTAAGGAAGAGTTCAGTAAATTGGGGTCTGACTGTATGTAAAAATAATAAATAAATAGGAGATTTGAAGTTTAGCTTTGGGCACGTAATTTGTTCGAATGCTTGTCATGCTGAAAATTCATGCTGTTAAACTATCATATTGTTTAAAAGAGACATATTCCTTCCAACAAAATATATTTTTACAATAGCGCGTAATTAAGATGGCGCAAATCATTTTTTTAAATCAAAATACTGATCAAGATTATATCCAACGAATTTATAGGAGTTACACGCTTAGCATATATTGAAATGCATTATAGAGGGGTGACAGTCTCACTGCTATATATAGAAAGATACATGTCATATGTAAAATGGAAAATAAAATGGGTAAATGGCCAACTACAAAAACCATATTTTTGAAAAAATAAAATAATTAATCACTTTGAAATACAAAATGAAGGAATTTTAAGAAGAGTTAATTTTGTAAACCGAATGAATACAATTTTTTGAAAGACTTTTTTTCCAGGCAAAGGTTTTTTTTTCAAACTTTCTACTAAAACGTGTATTATTTCTACAAAAGTATTATGACACTTGTTCATTTTAGCATCAAACAATGCATCTGCATTTTACAGCCATTATCTTAAAATGTATAGCAATAAATTTTAAAAAAAATTGTACTTATATTGATCATTTACAAAAAAGAGAACAGTTTTGCGAGATATGTTACGCATAGGAGATGAGTCTTAAATGCTATGATCAAAGCAAAACATTTATTAATGAAATACGATTTTTCGTATTGCATGAGTTCTTATTCCTTTCACAAATTCGTGAAAATTGCATACCATTTTTATAGATTTTCAGAACTTTAATTAGATTTATATAGACTCTAAAATGTAAATTCTTAAAAAGTCAAGCAGAATATAAATTCAGTACAGATCTAAAAGCATTTGGCTCTTAAGATTTAAGATCTATTTTTAATCAAATTACTTTGAAGTTTCACGTCTTTGAAATTAAATTTGCAATTATTTTAATTCATATATAAAGTAAGAATAATGAAATGCTTTATGTACATATGCTTAATTTTTTTTTTGTAATTAAATACTTTAAAAATAAATACTTTCATAGGTAGTAATTAGATACTCTTTACACACACATAAAATAATTTAATCTGCACTAATGAAAATTCCTATATTGGTAGAAATGTTTGTAATTGAATAATTTAATAGGAAATCATCTTATTAAAATGCATCGTATTGATAAGTAAACGATATGTAAAACATCTTTTTTAGGGGTATATGATTAACAAATCTAGAATAGGGCTGGGCAACATGCGGTGTGCAAAGAGTTTTTTGCGGGCCACCAAAACAGAAAATCAGCTTTAAACCTAGTTTTCTTTTCTGTACGCGAGCAAAGATTTGCTTAGCGTTTTTTCCCCCTACTATTAGAAAAATATAATTCGCTTATTAGGAAAACAAAGTAACTGAAATTATTTCTACAAAGAGATCATCTACAGAGTTTGGGGGACGAGGTCACAAGACTTTACAGATTGTAAGAAAAGTGAACCCCTATACATTCAATAAAATCTGTTATCCTATTACGGCTGATATCTCTCTCTCTCGATGCAGAACTTATTGAATTGCATTTAAACTTATTGACTTGGAGTCAAATCACCAAAAGAGTTAAGTTTTTAATGCTATGACATTGACTTTTAAAAATCTTTATCATCATAGAAGTTTTCGAGTATAAAGACATTTCTGGGGAGTTTTCTCTATATTTTAGCAGACATATATTTGTGAGCTAAGTATTTCTTGCATGAAAATCAACAGGAGTAGGTATAAATGCAAGTATAATTACATGACATAAAATTACTGGCAAGCTGTCATGAGAATTTAAACAAACAATCTCACGCTTGATTTACTTGTAAAAAAAAATTGTAGAAAAGAATGATAGTGTACATATGTCTCATGAAACTGATCTTAAAATTAAGTGTACATGCAGTTTTAGATAATATACAAGAAACACACAGTAAATAAACTTAATAAAATATCCCCTATTATATTTACCTTACATTTATTACTTATGTAATGAAAGTAATCTTTTTGAAGGTTCTGTTCTTCTGTACCCTCCACTACCACAATGTGGCCCACAAATAAAACATTTTATCCACCTCTAATCTAGAATATTAATACGGGATCATTTAATGTGATGATAGAGGTATATATTTTCAATTGTTAACAGTTAAATTATAGGCATTCTAATGTTTGCCTTTTTCATCTCATACAGATTCAAATGAGTTTTCATATGTAATAGTATACTTGCAATAAACTGCTTTCGTGATTTTTTTCAATAAATGGCTTACTTTAAAACATTTAAAAACAACTAAAATATTTATAGATGGGAGGAATTATTTAAAAAAAAACTTTAATGTAAATAAAAAAATATTATACATTTCATCTCAATTAATATTAATCTTTAATTAGTTAAAGAATTCCTATGGGCTGATTTTTTTTTATTAGTGAACAACTTAGTAAAGAAAAATCCCTTAATAATCAAGATTTATCTTTTAAAGATCATTTAAAGTGTTTTCCTCAATTTTTATGTGAAGCGATATTTACATGTATATAAACCGATTACTTATAAATAATTGGTGTTTTCACTTGCCACTAGCTTTAACAATATTTTATTTAAAAGATACATCTTCACATTTACTATTCTTTAAAAGTATTAACCTTATTTTTTTTTAATTTGATTGATTTTTATCATTAAAACATTTTTGAAATAAAATAATATACAAATTTACCTCAATTAGCCTTTTTTGAATTTTTTATTACGTTAATAAATCAATTTTAAAGACAAATTATGTATGGATATAAATGTATGAAATATTTGTATATTTGTATGGATAACTTTGCTTTTAAAACAATTATGATACTTGAAAATTATAATTAAAAAAAGAAGCACTTAAAATGTTTATTTTTTAGAAAGAAATTATATAAATTTTCCATAATTAGAATTACTGTGTCAAATTATTTAATTACAAAATCTGCAAAAACCTATGTAATTTTATAATATAAACCAATCAATTTAAAATTAACGCGTGATACAATTTTTACAATGCATTTATTTCCTTTGAATTATTTTCATTCATTTTGAAGGTCTTATGTAACTTAACAGATTACATAAAGGAATAATTAAATGAATAAATTTCTTTCCATTATAAATACATATTATTAAGTCCAAGTTTCGCAAATGCGGAACAAACTTCTCCATGCAAAAGCTCATCACGGCAGCCCACAAGAACACTCAAAATGCAAAAAAGGTTGTGCCTTTATGCCAAAAAACAAATATTTTTATTTCCCTTACAACACGTAAAACACCTGCCTAAATAATAAGCGAATGGTGTTAAAAAATTAAATGAGCAAAGTAAAAATAAAAAGAGAGTGCACATGCTGAAAACACACATAATGTTCACTACAAAGTTCGCGTACATTAGCATATTTTGTCGAAAGATGGCGTAATTTATTCATAGAAAAAGACAGATGGTCTGCTTTCTAGATAGAAGAAGATGATGCTACCGTCATTTACTTGATGGTGATAAAACGGAGTCATAAACTGTTAATATTTTTACCTGTAAACTGGGCCATGTCAGGCATGTTATTAAATGCCTTTTTGATCTATAACTTCGCTTTAAGTGGTAGTATATAATGCCTGAATGGGGAAAATTCTTTTATTAAATTGACAAGGATAAGGGAATAATTTGTTAAAATGTCAGGCAGGAAAGGAGTTTATTACTTTTATGTGAATTATGCGTTTAGAAATTGGTCCTTTAAAAATGATGTCCATCCATAAAAAATGCAAATATATTGTACAGGTATTCTTCCTAATAAATTAAGAAGAAAAAATACAATAAGTGTGTTTTTCGAATGATTTTAACATTTCTTTATATGGTAGCTTTAAGAAATTTAAAATTCTGATGTCCCCTTAAAATAAATGCTTAGAACTATTGTTTGTAATTCCAAAGATGTTTTGTTGATTTTCCAAAAGAAGCTAAAGCATCGATAAGTTTGATAGTTCTTGTTCTATAGCTTAGATTTGAATGTAAAATAGATATAATTTCTTAATATACAAAAATTCTAAGCATGCTTTCTCAACGAAATATTTATTGAATATGCTCAAACTATTTTTGTATAACATTTGCGCAAAATGAAATGTTTCAAAATATGATTCGAAAGTACTATATACTACACGTATAATTGATAAAAATGGAATATAAAACTGAATAAAATATATCTAAAAAAAGGTTTTTTGACTGTGTGCATTTTTATCTAAATAAATATATATATATATATATATATATATATATATATATATATATATATATATGTATTGTATATATATATGTATAACTAAAAAACGTAATAATATAGTTTGCATACACTACATATTTATTATGACTTTTTCTACAGACTTAATGAAATAGTATAGCGTTGCTTACAAATTTAAGAAAATTATGGAGTACTACTTAATGAGGATATTAAAAGGAAATTATTTTAATCAGGTTAACATATTTTTAAATTAAATTTAACTTATACTGCGAAATGCTGTTTTTTTGGCGTACGATTTGAAATAATTTAATCAAGATATTGCATATAAAAAAGGTAATAGTCAAAATAAATTATAGAGAAATTTTACAGAACTTATAACGTATATTTTTAGAGATGTTATTTTAAATTTTAAATCAAGCAGTAAAATATGTTATACTCATGAGAAAAAAAAATTGAATTTTAATCCAAAATCATTTTATCCAAATATAGTTGCATACCATGACTGAATTTTTAAATAAGTTGTATTTCAAAACTACATATATGCAATGGAGACGAGCCTAATGATCTCGAACTCCCCGGTTAAGTGACAAAGACAACAACTAAGCTAGTACTCCATTCTATTAACTGTCAACCACGCATATCACGAGGGCAAAATAATGGGGTGGCTCTTAGTTCATGACTATAGTCACTCTAATAATATCAGATTTTGTCGTTTTATATTTGCTGTTAGTTTACAGATAAAATCAAACTATTAAAATATATGAATTTTGCTAAATATAACTTCATTAGAAAATGAGTCAGACATAAACTATACATTCTATGTAATATTGATTATTCTCCCAGACTATCGAAGTTTCTTAGACGCATTGACCGAAGATAAATGGCTATACCCTTTTGCTTATTTCTTTCAAGATTGCATTAGCACATATTTAAATGCAACGGTACTAATAAATATTATCGATGGAACTTCCAAATCGATATTGGGTACCTGCACAGCAATTTAACAATATGGTCTCAGACATTTTAAAAATCGAACACTTTTATTTGAAAGAAAGGAGATTTTCTTCTGAATTCTTCTTTCGATTCAAGTAATAAAAAAATATTTATTCGTTAGAGAAGAACTAAATCTGAGAATTTTGACAGAAATTCTTCCCTCCCTTTATCTATGACGTAATACCACGTGGGTTGTAATTAACTGTGGGATTGGTTGAGGAAATGGATGACTCAATCCTGTCAGGAGACACTGACAGATGGAGTTAAGGAAATCTGTCATCAAAGAGTCTTGCACGAATCGTCGCTGCAAAAGATAGTCAATGACGTATTGCTGCTTGCACGCCCAGTCTTTATCTCGTTTTTCTTCCCCTTTACTCGTTTCATTCTTCTCTCTCTTACTTATTAATCCGAGTGATGAACGGTGAGTCCCTAAGAACTTCCCCCCTTATTATTGTAAAAATGAAGGATATCATTGTACTTCTAGACACATAATTGGGAATTCGAGGAACTTGAGTTCGGAAAGAACTCGAAATTGTCGACGGTAAGTGTTGGGCTGATTTAAATTTTATAAAAGAATAATTGGCATTGGGTTTTTTTTTTAACTATTATAGGTATTATGTTACATAGTTCCATTTTTATACTTTAAAATATAAAATCTTGAAGTTCAAATTGAAAAGGTTAAAAAATTAAGTACCATGGAATTTCGAATAAAGTGCATAAATGTAATCCAGATTTATAACAGTTTTAACGAGAAAAAAAATAATATAGGTTATGAAATAATTATTGTTTCCCATTTTTGATTACGATATTTTGGATAAAAAGATAGAATTTACAGCGAATATTGTAGAATTTGTAGTGATCTTAAAGAAGGTAAAGAAGAAAAAACATTTACTCTCCTGTCATAAAACTGTAATACATCTAATTACATCTTTACTTATTTACTTGCTGAAAAACTTTAACTAAATATAAAATTACAAAAATTAATATTAAAACCATGTCAAGTTTATAGATGAATATGTTTTAACTTAAACACATTTACCTTGCATTTAAGTGTATAAGACGATAATTTGTGAACTTTCTTCAGGTGAAAATAAGGGTTAGTTTTATATCAGATATGCTAATTTCTGAGGATAAAATGTAGCTTAAGAAGTATGTTTTTTTATTTCTGTTAGCCATGCTTAAGCAATTTTAATTTTTTTAAGGATGTTTTTTAATGAATTTTCTTTTAAGAAAAAAAAATCATATAGCTTCTTCAAAGTAAATGTCATATAATCCGTGTTTTCGAATAGCTCTTAAAATTCACATTCTCTCAATGGGATATCTAAATACATATAATCATCTTAAAGTTAGATTTTCTTTAAATCATGACATATATGTCGACTATAGTATGTCGTATACGAATTTCTCTTTCCGCTTAATTTCCAAAGTATGTCTAGCACAAATATTGTAGAAGCCAAAAACTAATGCATTAAGCATGTTAACATTAGATAAGAATAGCAAAAATTAAACTATCATCATCAGTGTTTTACTTCTAAACAGTTTCTTTGGAAAATATTGTATCCATTTTAACTATATGGAAAAAATTTCGATTTAGACATGTTTGAAAATTGCAGTATTTCTATTTTCAAGTCAGCTTACTCACTGGTTTTTATTTTTTGGTAGTTTTTGGAAGAAAAAACGCAGTCTCGGCATGGACGTCTTAAGACTTCTTGAGGGCCTGGGCCCTTACTGAAAAGTAGGTATCCGACCCCTACTCAAATATAGGCCCTGGTCCTCTATATAATTATAGCCCCCCCCCTCACGATCTATAAAAGTAGACAGTGCATAGCATTAGTTGTCAAATACTCCAATAAAGAACCCGAAACAAATAAATGTAAATGACTTACAATCACACAAATCAGCTCGACTGACTGCCGCCTTTTGACTACTACATGAGTAGTGATGGTGTATGGTGGTAGGCCTATGCTTGTACGTGGAAGATGGTTATGACATATAGTCAGTGGACGTATCGTCCAAAATTCAGTTTTTTGGAGAATAGACCTGGAAATAATATTTGACCGTTGAAATTATTCGAAATATGATCTTATTAAGGTTGATTCGAGAATGAGTATGAGGCCCCTATTGTGTCGAGGCCCTGATCCCGGACCCAGTTAACCCATGCCTTAAGAAGTTTCTGAGTCTCGGCATTTGCACGAGTCAGTTTATGTCATGAGATAAAGACATATGGTAACTTGTCATGAGCCATTTGTCCATGAAATGTATCTTTTGAAAATATGCAAACATTTCGCAAATTAAAGAAATTTAAAATAATTATTCTGAAAAAGGGGAATAAATATATACTTATATATTCTTCGAAGTTGAAAAGAAGCCCTTTACTATAAAAACATTTTGTTAAAAATACAAGCGTTAAGATAATGCTTGTTAATTTTTTACATTGTTTTATAGCTAATTAAATATTTATCAGATCTTAAACAGTAAAAAAAAAATAACTGTTTTAGTTTAAAATAAAAATTCTTTTTTAGAAAACTAAAATATAGTTCATGAACATTCTTCGAAATTTAATTGAAGAAAGAGTTAAGAAACTGTTTTTAAAAAGCTACATTTTACAAAAACACTTAGCGTTTATCACGGTCCTCCCACACGTCAGATTTCCTTATTTAATTTAAAATAAATGAATCATTAACGATTCTATTCTAATTATCTGGATCTTAAATAAATTTATAAAATTTAACAGACAGTTAAAAAAAAAACGAAACTAGCGGACACAAGTACGATCATACCAAAAAAAAATCTGATTTTATTTTATCTAACACCTGCGAACGCAATTAAACTGATAAATAACTTTATGTTCAAGCTGCTAAAATTAATTAAATGCATGATATTTGTTGGACATTTCTTTCAGCTTTCAATCTAAACTGGGGAAAAAATAAAAATATTGACATTATTCCGCAAGAACGAAAAAAAAGGAAAGATGTGTCATTTCAAACTCCATTTCGTTGCCAATTCAGGCATGCTAAATCCCTGTCCAGGAACATTTTTGTAAGTAATGCATTTCCGTGTAAGTTGACATGCTTAAATATTTTTTCCCTCTCTTCCTTTCCTTTTCAGTGTCTTCATTTTTTCATCAAGTTTCTCAAGCATTCATTTTATTTTTTGATGCCATTGAGAAAAATGGCTTCGAACGAAAAAGAACAGTCCATTAATTAGTTTACGCATGATGGGAAAAGTCGCTCCTTTTAAAAATCGGAAGGCAAAAAATGGCGTTATAATAAATCGGAAACGCTATCATTTTGTCAAAGTTGAGAAGAGATGTCGTTTGACAAATTGACGTTTACTTCATTAGAGTTAATGTGTTACCCTTGTCTGTTTCTTTCATCATAAATAATCTTTAATTAGCTAAATTTTGTCTAGGTAGGAATGAGGTATTTTTTGTACTCCTTTAAACTAATTTTGTGGTATTAAATTTGGCTTCTTAAGTATTTTTTTAGACATGAGTGAAGACAGTGCTCAATTTCTGATTTTTCATCCCGTACTAATATATTTCATTTTTTACGTTACCTACTTGTGGGTTCATCAGTATTAATTCATTAAACTAACAAAAAATGACGTATGTTAATAAATGTTCTTCTTTAGAAAACTGGTCTTTTTTTTAACTTAAAAAAAGTTCTTTTTTCTAAAATACTATTTTTTTTAAGTTAAAAAAAATAAAACTGATTCAACAATAAAAAACGGCTGCTTTTCTAATGAACTCTTGAGTTTTAAGATTTTTTTTTCTTAAATATTGTTCTGAATATAACCATTTACAATAAGCTGAAAATAAATAAAACAAGCTGAACTGCGTCAGGACTGTTTAAAATGATTCTAATAAATATAACTTTGTTATTTATAATAAATTTTCACTTGAATCTATTAAAATAATTATATGTGTTCTTATTCACGAAATTAGTAATAAATATATTGACTAGATAAATTAAGATATCAAAGAAGTGACTAGATGAAGATGACTAGAAATTAAGATGTCAACCCTTGAAGGAAGTATTTCCTTGAAAATGTATTGTTTCAAATATTGTTTGGACTTTACCATTAAAATTTGTCTTAAGAAAACAGCGATTGCGAAAGAGATAAATAAATTAAGAAAACAGTATCGACCAAGAAATCTGAAACAATATACATGTGCTGAAGTACATTGCAGAAATTTTAGATATATTTGTTTATATTGGTTATTTTTACGATGCATTATTAATTTATAATAGGAAAGTGGTGTATTGGTAATCCGTAGAAGAATGATTATTCGTTGAAAATTCTTACAGAAACATTTTTACCTGCAAGATAAATTTAATTAGGTCTTCATAACCATGAAATGAAGAAGTGTATATATAAGGTTCGATTTACTACTAATACGGAACAGCCGGCGCTGCCTTCTAAATAAATAAAATAGTTATCCATATATATATACCAGAAGAGAGAAGATACGAACAATTTTTAATGCACTGTAGGACTGAGACAAAAATGGGCAGAAAATAAAAGGTAATGTATAGTGCTATATTTATAACTCTATATTTTTAGTTTCATGCGATATGTCGTTTTATCAAGTCCAAATAAAAGTTTGCCAATACAAATTGCCACGATTTTATTTGCCTAGTAAAGTGAAGAAATCTTTTTTGACAACAAATAACCTACAACTAAATCTGAGTGTAGATATTAACGAGTATGGTACTAGGCCAAGTATTGTCTACGTCAAAAAAAAGTCCACCTATAATAAGACTGTTCTTTTTGTTTAAAAAGACGTTCACGTTATGTATGAATTACTGCAAATAATTAAATAATCAATTTCTATAAAGGTACTAATTATCAACACAAACATAAAGATTTTAAAATGCTTTATTAAAAAAATTCATTTTGATTAATTTCATTTTGGCGCAATTCTCTTTCACACACACACATACCTTACGACTAATTATTACTTACTCTTCAATTTTTGAAATATCAATAACATTCTCAATGTTCTGTTGTGCATCTCCTTTCATTTACAGTTGTTCACAAATAGTATTTTTGAGGGTTTTTCATTTATCTAAACATTACTTTTCATGTTTTCTGAAAAATACTTCAAAGATGATAGCTAATGTTAAAAAGAAAGAAAACGTAAGCTCTCACGTATCATGTGGCAGAAAAATTGAGTTATAGGCGTTTTAGACTATTTTACTGTAAAAAAACGAAGATTTCATAGAACAATTTATAATTCATAACATTGCATTTACTTTTTACTCGAAAAACATTAACAAGATTTATGATGTAGCCAATCCAGAGTGAGTGGAATCCATCTTACTACTAGTGTAGGGATTCTATTAGTTCTGCATCCCCTGCAGTTTCAAAATGAATCAAACAATGGATACATACCATTTATAAAATTCGAACAAAATGTCTACAGAATCATTCATTTTAAAGATTTATCCCCGGGAGGTAATTCATGACTATTTCTTACAAGAATATTTTTATATATAAGTTTCGAAACATTATATTGTCTAGTTCGAGTTAGAATGGAATATTTATCGTTTTCTTTAAAAAATAATTAAATAGAAGTATTTTATATTGAAATTACGTGCACTGTATAGTAAACTTGTGAGAAATATTTTTACGTTATTTTAACAATAGGTGACTCATTTATTTTTTTATAATTAAACTAGTAAGTATACCCATCCTTCGCACGGGTGAATTGAAAAACTAAACAATACAAATTAAAGAATAAATAAGTTTTTAATGAATTAATTTTACATGAATTGCAAAAAAAAATGTGTTTTTTGCATATCTCAGCTGAACAAAAAAGAGCTTATTTGTTAAATTTTAAGTTTGTATATCTAATAGCTGATTAAAATGATTTTTTTATAACGTCTCGTGACCCTCTTATTGGTTGATTTTTGAAAACATCTTCCTAAGCTGATCTGTATTCAGCCAAAATAACACATTGTTGCAAATTTTGTGTAATTAAAGCTTAAAATATAGTGTAAATAATTTATATTTCAATATGTAATACATTAATATAACTTTCTGCTGTATTTATTTTGTGTTAAAATTATAATATTCGCAAACAATTGCGTTTCTCACATTATAATGGCGATTCAATGGAAACATAGCGAAATGTTGACAATAGAGTCAAGTTGCCATCACTTTTTGCGACCATGTTGGCAATTTGGCAATTGATTGAACTGTGCAAAAGCTGGTATGCTGTAGTGCCACCTGGTGGGGACCTGCAACATAGAAACCTTCAATGTAGCAGGAATAAACTCCAAAATATCTATATGGGAACCAAAATCACTCAGATCCTTGCGCATAAACCTTGGTTAACTAGGTCACGAACTTCTGAAAAAGCACCTGCGAAGACGGTCTGAGTGTAACATTCACTAACTTCGTTCATTTTGACTGAGGATTGAAGAAATATCTGATATACAACGCCCTATTCTAGACAAAATACCAAGAGAAACAATATCCGGAACTTGGAAAAGAAGGAGCTGATCCCTCTTGGCAGACCCTTGAACATTGTGATGTGATTTGTGCAGACTGCAACTAGGCATCTTAAAATGTAAACAGTGGTGACACGCTGTTAAGTAACCATTATATTTCTGATGTTTTTTGTATAAGTACCTTAATTTCTGATTCTATATTTTAAGTATTATTTTATGTCAAATATATTTTAATATCAAATCTCACCAATAAAATGATTAAATCATCTTCAAACATAAATATGAGATGATGCATCTGAGAGATGCCACACGCTTATAGATGGGACTTTTTAAAGTATGCCTAGCGGAGGGTTAAACAACGCTCATATCGTGGAGAGAGGTTTAAATTGTGTAACAACTACAAGTATTGTATTTTACACGAAGGTAAAATTACAACACATCAAATAACTATAAACAGTCGACTCTCTCGATAATTCGAAGTTGGAGGGACCGATATAAAACTTCGAATTATCAAAAGATTAGGAAAACAATTCTTTGTTAACCTCCTGAACAAGAGACTTCCACGCCCCTTACAAATCTGTTCCAAATATAAAATCATTTCGCATTCAGTTTCCTTAGACACTGTTCACAACACCATTGGTTCTTCAAGGCATGATACAGTCTGGCCCATTCCTATTTTTATGCCACATGCGATAAAGTCACACAGATAAGTCATAAATCGTCATGTCATTACGACGCAAAATACACAATCCTTCGCATCTCTTCTTCACAATAGCAGACCATCCTAACTGAACATATGTGTAGCAAGGCCACGTTCTAAATGAAAGATATGGGCAGCTGATAACTGCGGCCGGTATTCTCCACTTGAAGAAGAATATCAATAAAAGTGTATTTTTACCTGAGGAACCGGGAAACACAAAAAAGGACTGGCAGACAGATGGTTATCAAATGGGCTACGTTACAGAGATGATACGCAGAGGCAATACAACACAAAACATGTAAGCTCCAACCTGTTTACTACAGGACAGTACACGATAGTGAATATTCAAAGTTATGTGATAACTTCAAATTATCGCGTGTTGTAGTCTGGCCAGCCACAGATTTTACTTTGAAATATCGAGTGTACCAAAGTGTATTGTTTAGTTCGAAATATCAAGATTTTAGTTAGGGGCAGAGCATATACTTCAAATAAGCGAAGGGTTCGTATTATCGAAGGTTTGAATTAGTGAGAGTCGACTGTATAATATTGTTAAAATGATTAATATGATATTAATAATTTAATTACATCAAATTACAACGATGCGTGAGAATAAAAGAAAAATCATTACATAGTGTAATATTCTTAGATAGTTATGGAATAAATTTAAACTAACATGCAAGATTGTTTAAAAATTTATACGAAGACAATATTTAATTTTAATACAATACTGTATACATTCTACAAGGCGGGTTCGGTCATATATCTTCAATGGACAGCATCCTAGAAAAATCAGTGTTTTAGATCTTCCCTCACGAAGTTGAAAACAGAGACTAAAACCCTTTCTTCGGAATAATAAATGAAGCAATAAACAGAGAAAAGCTGGCGTACAGCCATTTTCGTAATGTCTCAATTATTTATATGAAATTGGAAAGTGATGGTTCTAAACAAAGCAAGAAAATGAAGGAAAATCTCTCGAGAGAAGTGTAGTTTCGAAAAGTACAAAAGGGTATAAGATAATAGGACAAAACAGAATTAAAAGTAAAAAAAAATGAAGGGCATAAATTTTTAACGGAATTCTATAAATTGATGTAATAGGTAAAAATTTCTATTTTTACAGCATTTTTTATAAAAATTTCTTTTAAACTCTATTCAAACTGTACAGAATATAAACAGGGAAGTAGAATGTGTGGTTCCAGACATTTTTTAAAGCAGTTTAACTATTGATATTACTCAAAAATTTGATCGTAGCAATCTAGAGAATTCTTCACAATAAAAGAAATCTCTGTTGTTTTAGAAATAGAAAACAAGGGTTTATTCTAAACAAGCCCCTGGTTGCTAAAGGACAAAAAGCACTAAACTCTCGGATGGTTGCTGGTCATGTGGCTCGATAATCCTGCTCGTTTTGCAGATTTGCTAATTTTCAGCTTTATCATCTCTTCACAAAAGCATGGATACATATATGTTTGTGTGCGTATACATGTAGTTATTAAGATATTTACAATGTATTTATTGTTTTCATAATTTATCTGTATAATGTGTTGTTGATTCAATTTAAAAATAAATTTTAACGCAGTAAGTTTCCGAAAAGTTGTACGGCTATTATTTAGAAAAAAATGTTTTGTTTTTTTACTGTGATACAATTAATTGTTTTTTTTTTCTTTTGGATTATGTTAGTTAATATTTTTACAGTTTGCTTTTAATATTATTTTCTTAAACAATTTTTCTAAATGCAGTTTTCTCTAAAATTGTATTTTAGTTTAAGGTATGTGTCTACCTTTGTGGAGAACTTTTTTTGAAATATATAAATTTTAAACTAAATAAACTTTTTTAAAATTTAAAATGGCGCATAAAGGTAGGAAATCAAGTACAATTTCCCCAAAATTAAAAATAATTTTGGATATATTGGGAATTTTGAGTGAAATTTTAGTGAACAATTGCAGTTACGGTAAGGCTTGTATTTAAAATTCTAATTAATATTCGAATAATATTTGTACATTACATAAAATGTATTATTATCTGTACTTAAAACTATAAAAATTGTGATACTTTTGCGAAGTGTTTAAAATATGGAATTTTTTATGCAAGAACTCAATTTTTTACAAAAAAACTAATGCTGTTTTCTCACAAAAAGTGCAATAAAATACATAAATATATACAAAGAAATTATCTTATAGTCCAGACCGGAGATAAAACTAAATAAAACATTTTATGAAAATTTCAATTCAATATCTTAAAAAAAAATCCTATAGTAAACTTTACCGTGAAACAAAAAATTGAAAAATATATTTTCTTAGAAAATACACATTTAAAGATTTTAATATGGTATTAAAAAATTCTACCAATTGTAAATTTTTTAAACTCACCATATTTATGGGTCAAGATCTCTTTAGCTACATGTTTAACTAATTCGGACTTTTTTTAAAACTTTTGCTGTTTTCTGGAGAGTTTTATAGACTATTACAATTGTCACTTTTAGTAAAATTTTGATGAAAAATAATTGCATTTACAGAAAATAAAAATGAATGTATTTAAATATTATTTATACCGCACGTGAATAACATCTTTATATGTGTTAGGAATAAAAAGATTTGTAATACTCTCGAAAGCTTTTAAATTATGTCAAATTTTATGCAAAAACATGCTTTTTTAAAAAATAAATGGCTTTATTTCGTAAAAAACCAATGAAGTACATAAATAACCACACAGATATTAGATTTAATTCAAAACACAGATATAACTAAATAAAACATGTTCTGAAAATTTCAATTCAGTATCTTAAAAATATTTTGAGTAGGGATGTACTTCTGGTTTTGTAAACTCCATTTCCGGTTTACTAATTATGCTATAACTTTGCTTCTAAATATCCTAGAAATAAAACTAGATTGTTTTTGGAATCTTAAATGTATGGACTATAAGGTAAAAGCATAAAATCAATTTCGAAAAATTTCCCCAAAACGACGAATCTTGGGTATTCTTAATAACAGAAACAGATAAAGGGAGCATTTTATTTGTTTTGAATGTATTATTTTTTTGTTTGGAGTTTGCTTTGCCCTTGAATTTAGCGCCCAAAAGATAAGAACTTACCAAAGTGTATTACAAGGCCTATATTATTTTAAAATATTGACTTAAATTAAAGGTTATAAAAAACAAATTAATAATACAAAATTTACTTTCAGTAACACCAGAATAAAGTTCCCTATACATATATTCACTTGCTCTTTATTCAGTTTTGATTGCTCAAACTATTAATTAATTAATCAATATGTGTTGTCTTAATTCAAGAATACTTGAACAAGAGTAACTAAATCTGTAAATATTTTATTAATAACTATTCATTAGCTTGGTCAATTATTCAAAAAATTATGAATGGTAATACTCAACTATAATTTTAATAATTTGTTTATATACATATTCAAAATCTTGCATGACTTTTAAAATAATATTTGACGAGTTTAATGTTATTATAGTGGAACACTAAACTTTCATTTAATAAAATACATATCAGGTAGAAGAACTTTAGCTTGCATGCACAAATGCAATTACACACAAATATTGCCAAATATAATACAATCAAAATAAATGAATCAGGTAACTTAGTGGAGATAAAAAAGTAAGATTATTAAATGAGATAAAAATTTGAATATTTTCTTATTTTTGTATTATTTATTTTGAGTAAGAATTTGCTGCAGTCAAACTCTCGTTCTACCTTTTCACTCTCACATTTAAAATTTTTTAAGAAAATTATTTATTAAATTATCATAATATTCTTAGATTATATTTTAAATTTAAATATCAATAAGCCTTTAATTATATATAAATAAATCACCACATTAAAATAAAAAATCAAATTAAAAACATAATTCATGAATATATATGAAATCAAACAGAAAAACTTTGAGTAACAGAAAATTAGGAAAAGCAAATTTTTATTTCAAAAATGAATTAATTCCAATTTGCGTTTCTATCATTAACTTTATTATTTATTTAATTACTTTGCTTTAACTTTGTATATTTTGAAATGTGCCTTTCTGGCAATAAATTTATTATTTATTTAATAATTTTATATTAATTTTGTATTTTTTAAAATACAAATTATTTTCACATTTTCTTCGTTGTTCATTTGATGATATTTCAGAATAATTACTTAGTTAAATATTTTCTTTTTCAAATACATTCTCTTTGAAAGGTTAACAAACGATAATTAAAACTATCTGCAAGCGATAATTAATTCCGCGTTTGCATTTGACTGGGTTGCAATACAAATCAGGTGGCATAATAAACAAATACACAAATTCTAGCAAAGGCAAACAACATGAGTTGCAGAAAAAAGCTTAATTGTTAGAAAAATAAAAGTTAAAAAAATTTCAATGCGTTGGAAATTATTAAACACTACACTTTTTAAGTTTTTATTCCGTAATAGTTTCACCAATATATGTTTGGAGATAATGCATTAATTAACACTTAGCATTACGTGAATTAAACCAAAAAAAACTTTGCTAATTATTTAATCATTATTTTCCTAAATACAGACATGTGTGTTTTTATTCATTTCTTGATTTGTTTGTTTACATTTATTATTTTATTATATAATATTATTATTCTGTTACAAAGAAAATTACATAGTTTAATAATATTTCGGTTTTTATTTTATTATTTAGTTGTATCCAAAATTCAGAAATATTAGTATGATTATATAATTTTATAAAGAATAATTCTTAGTAATTATGAATAGTTCTTGTAAAAATGCTCAAGTATTAATAAAACAAGATTCCCATATTTGAAATAGTTTATAATTTACATGACAAAACACTTTGTTTAAATTCTGTACATTATTGTTTAAAATTTCAAATATTTATATAATTCTGTTATATAAAAGCGCTTCTGTGTTGTTATTAAAATTTATTATTATTGTATGTTTTATGTATTGCGAAATTTCTAGCAAAAGATTTAGACAAATTACTATTTATTAAATTTAGTTATTTTATTCAATTGTTAATTAGTTATTAATCAGTCACCATCTATATTTTATGAGAAAGAAAAGTAAAAAAGAAATTATTCATAAATTGACCAAAGTATGTAAAAACATTTTCTCATACAACAAACTCCCTAGGGTAAACATATATATATATATATATAATCATACTTTTTGAGTGAGTGAGAGCAAAGGCAGATATGGTAAAAATAAAAACAAAATAATTACAACGTATCGAGAAATCTTTTCATTTTATTGACATTTTTATTTATATGAATACATATAACTTTGAAATTAGAAGATGCTCGCGTTTTAATTATTTTTAGACAAAATACGGTAAAATGCATCAGATTTAATATGTACACTTCTATTTCCTTTCTCTTTTATAATTTATTGTTGTTACTTGCGAATTGCTTTAAATATTTCTCTGAGGGACTCATACATTTTCCTTGATAATTTTAATTACCACATCTACTCGAATAAAAGCTCCATAGATTCTAAATACATCTGAAATTATCCAAATTTTTTTGTCAAAAAATGTTGTCATCCCTTCTCAACCGCACCCCCAATTCCTTGCACGATTTTTGAAAAACAATTGGTTTATTGATGTCAGATACTTCAAAATTTTTTTAAATTAAATTAATCAGAAATATAATAAGTTAATAATTAATATATTTTACCAGCAGCAGGCTTAATAGAGATTATTAGACCCTTCCTACATGGTCTGGTTGTGAACCCCAAACCGTATTTGATATCAATCAAGCTTTCTACCCTTAGAATCCTTACCCCCCCCCCCGACGATGTGGGGTTGTACGTTACGTAACTGTTTACCAGTATTAAAAACTTTCAAATTAACGCAGGAATCCTTAATTACCCTAACCATCAGTATCCTATTCGAAAATGATTCGTCACTCCCTTTGTCACAGCCGACTTTGGAATTGGTGCCAGCGTCGCCATTTTCACACACGATGTCTTCTTAAGTGTCATCCAATGCATTAGTTATGAAATTTTTTTTCCAAAAGAATGTATTATATAAGAATTTAAGAGACTTATCAAAGGCAGCTTACAAGCAAAAATTGCATCGTTTTGTTTACGTCAATTACTTATATTTATAACATCTGTGTCAATTTTTCAGTGGTAGCTGCTCTGTTTCTATATTTTTCTGCCTATAAAATCAGTCGTCTTTTTTCATATTTGTGTCATAGTGTCTTGATGTTATTACCGATATATATATACTTGGTGTTTAGTTAATTAAAAAAAAGCGCGTGTACAAAAAAATATTCTAAATACGATCAGAGAATTATATTTAAGATGGACTGAATACTGAAGATAAACTGCAGAATGGGATGTAAAGCAGTCAAAATTTCTTTTTGAAAGAGATGGAAACACAATTTTTTCGAATCCAACATATTTTCTGCCCTCGATTCTAAGCCGCAAATGATTTTCAGCAGCATTAAAGCTGGAGAAATATTGCGGCATAGATTCCAGTAAATGCGGTAATTTTTGTAGTTTAATTTCTAAATTAAGTGGGAAAAAATGGCTATCTCAATTTTGAAAAGGAAATAAGATATGTCAATACCGTTTAAGGTAAAAAAAATCAAAAACATGTGTAAAAAATATGCAGAATTTATTATATTGCCACGAGAATTTTGAAAAAATAAAATATCGTATTTTAAAAATCTCTGTCTTTACCCAAGAATATATATATTTATACGACTAAAACAGTGCTTCTCAAGCTTTTGCTGTTTGCGAACCAATATTCACAGTCATATTTTTATCGCCCTCCTCCTCCATAAAATAACAATGTATTGAATTCAATAATACTATACTTCGAAGCAAAATCTGCAATACGACTTTTAACATCTTAAGTGACACTGGCGTAGAAAAACGTCTCGCAGAGTCAAAGCGTTAATTGGTCCGGACATATATATACTACGTCTTTCCGAAGTACGATTTTTTCTGTGTATTGCTATAAAAAATAATTCCGAAAGACTTGGGATATAATAAAAAGGGTATTGACAGTGTTTGAGAAGGATTTACTTATTTCAGAGAACTTGTTGAGTTTTTCTTTTTCTTCCCCTCTCCTTCCACATACGCGTGCCTACGCGGATAACGGAGGAATTGGGAAACGAATCACGTAACTTTAATTCGGCAATAAAATGATTAATTAGAAACTGTACAAATTATCAAGATAAATGTTATTTTTTGTATATAATTTTATATATGGCAAACCCATGGGGCAATGGTAATTATCAAACAAGTTCATAACTTGGTGTTGTTAAATTAATTGGAAAATATATTGAGCATAAGATACATTTATAGGTGCATTTTGTCAGTGTAAATGTATATTTTATTTTTTACTATGTCACAATCCATTTCTTGTTTGTTTACTTTCAGTAAATTGATAATTCTTTTAAAAAACCTTTTGTTTTTGATCTTTCAATATGTTGGTGCCCACCTGGTAGAGTTATTACGCCCCTTTAGGGCACGCATCTCACAGTTTTAAAGACGCTGGACTAAAAGGAATCATAAAAACGAGTTTTGGTGATTTTGAATTTTGATGTGCCATCATATAAGAAATAAAATAGTAGTTTTGCTAAGATTTTTTATTATTATTTTCTTTTTTAAGGCATTGAATAGAATCACACTGTAAATATTAAAAATAAAAGACTTTTCTTTTGCAAAAAAAAGGCTTGTGTTAATGAATAAACTAAAGTTACAGAGCGGAAAAAATAAATAAAAATTGAACATTATTACATCTAGTGTGAACAATATTTCACGCTAGATGTAATAAGTTAAAATGAAAGATATCATGCAAAGGTTATTTCACAAATTGCAAAGAAAGAAGTTAGGAATTTAAAAAAAAAATTAAGATTAATATATGTATGGAATAATTACATTCTACATAAAATGATAATTTTGTTGTTGTCCTTGAAGCTCTTAAAAACGTAAATATTTAGGTCAGTGGGAAGCATCAGAGATTTGGGTGTCGGTCCATGGTTCCGGTACTCTCCCCTCCTATCATCCTTGATTTTTTTGTTCCAATTTTATTTAGTTCAATGTATATAGTACGTACAATTTAACTAACTATTAATGCATAGTTTATTTTATTAATTAATGCTAATTAATTATTCAACGATATATTTTTTACTTTTTTTGTTGGCAACAATCGACAAAACAATGTAATAATGATATGTTTGGCTGTATGATACGAGAAGGGAGGATTTTAGAGCCTTGACCCTCCTTGAAAAATTCTTGTTTGCTTCACTGAGTTTAGTGTTTAAAGATTTTCTATAACTAAATATATAAAATTTTTATAGCACATAAAGTACTTGTTGTAGAATCTTTTTTAAGAATTTTACTCCGGTGTGAGTATATTTAATATGAAATTTATTTTAAAGTTCTCTCTCTCTCTCTTAAGTTTCGAATTAATTTATTTCAGTGTGACTCTACGCCATTTATTTTTTTCTTTTAAAAAAAATGAAAAATCGTAAATGCTAATAAGCTTAGAAAAAAATCTCTGACACAGTAAAGGTTAAATTTACTTTTAACTAAGAAGTTAGGGGAAAAAATAAAGGACCTAATTAGTACAAAATTTAAAATATATTACATTTTAACTATTGTGCACAAACAATGTGATCGAATAATAAATTTATGACTTAAAATTGTTTTCATTAGCCCCTCATAGTTTCTCATCCTAAGTCTGTTATTGTTCCTTTAGGTCTATAACATTTTTGATAGTAGTAAAAAAAAAATCATTATCTTGCATAAAATGCATTTTTTTGCACTACAGGCCTGTTCTTCTTTTGAAATATCTTTTTTTTTACGTATCAAATTAAATTTCCAAGAAAAGCAGGTATTTTCTTAAACGTATACGTCAATATTTTGGATCAGTTTTATCATAAGAATTTTATAGCTAAAATTATTTTCTTACTCCTTATCTACTTATTTATTTTTAATGTATGAAGAAAAATGTTAAAATGTCTCCCAGGAAAGCAAAAACATGCCAGTGTATACTACATAAATATCGCAAGTTTCTTTTTAAGGGGAAATTAAAAATAAAATAGTAAAAAAAATGCTATCACCTCACTTACAAAAAAGTATATTTCTGTTTCTCACGGTATTTTAAAGAGTGAATGTTACATCAATACAAGTCTGACTTCAAAAACAATAACTGTATTTCTGAAAAAAGGTAAATAAACGAAAATAGACCCAGATATAACATCTCTCTCTCTCTTTACCTACATATATACACTGGTGTCCAAAAGTTAAGTATAAATCGTAAAATGCGAAAAACATGGAGTAAATATTCGTAAAACTATTCCAAATTTCTTGCAGATATTAATTGAGTGAAGAAGAAACATTGGCAAAACTTTTCATTCGACTACGTCCTGCGCGAAACATCGGCGCATGTCGGAACGTGGAGAAACCGATTCACGCAGCATAGGCAGTTCAGAGAAGTATCGTGCAACTGCTGTGCGAAGGAACGTTGTTAACCATCAAACAAGGTGAAGGATGGCACAAAGACGCCAATTGGACATGTTTACCAAAGGAAGAATCGTTGGAATGCTGGAATCCACACGATCACAAATCGAAGTGTCTCGAATTCTAAATGTAGACCAGTCTGTGATCTTAAGACTGTAGCAGAGGTTTCAAAGAACGGAAGATGTTACCCGAAAATCAGTATCAGGTCGACCAAGAGTCACAACCCCTCGCCAAGACCGATATCTGGTAACAAGTGCGTGACGTCAGAGGGGCAGTACTGCCAGAGCACTGGGTTCGGCGCTCACAGTTGCCACAGGAATACGAATTTCAAACAAAATGTTTACAGGAGACTCAATCATGCTGGCCTGTATGCCAGAAGACCAGCAGTTTGCATTCCCCTCACGTCTGCGCATACACGCGCTCGTTTGAACTGTAGTTTGAAATATCAATATTGGAGTGTGGGAGATTGGGGTTAATATCATGTTCACTGATGTGTCCCAGTTTAGTATGAGTAGTGATTCTCGGCGGGTAACGATATGGAGAGAACGTGGAACACGTTTTGAACCAAGACACATAACGGAAAGACATCATTTTCCATCAAGGGGAGTAATGGTATGGGCAGGCATCATGATGGACGGCCGCACAGACCTCCATTTATTTGACATGGGGGTCTGTGACTGCTCAGAGATACAGAGACGTAGTTCTTGAGACTTATGTTCGCTTGTTTCGAGGTGCTGCTGGTCCTGACTTCATATTCATGGATGATAACTGGATCACCGAGCGGTGCTGATTCATGACTTCCTTGAAACGGAAAACATCCAGTGCATGTCGTGGCCTGCGAACTCCCCTGATTTAAATCCTATCGAGCATGTATAGGATATGCTCGGGAGACAAATTGCAGCCTTTTCGCACCCTCCTAGCTCAGTTACAGAACTGAAGAGAGTTCTCCAAGAAGCTTGTAACCGTTTGAGCCCACAACTCATTCATCATCTCATAGCAAGTATGGCAAATCGCTGTGCAGCGTGCCTGGCTGTCAGAGGTGACCACACGCCTTATTAAACTGCAGCATCAGTATTTTTTTATGTTTTCTTTCATTTTTTCTTTAAAGTGTGAATCCTTGCTATGCTCAGTTTTCTTTCAAACTGCTACTTTGGATAATAAAATTAATTATTATCATTCTTTCGATTTGCTTCCTTATTTTATAACCATTTTACACTCGCATATCACGTTTCCCGCCATTCTGATTTACAGTTCCTTCTTTATTCACATAATTATCAATTTTGCTTAACTTTTGGACACCAGTATATATATATTTGTGTGTGTTCATGGGTAAATGTGTGCAGTAATTATTTTTAATTTCATCTTTATATTTTGTAATGGTCCTTACTTACCCTTCAGTCTCACACATAAATAACTAAGCAATCTCTGCTCACCTGACAGGAATACCCATGACTGTATATCTCTTGAAAATTGAATCTCTTGAACACAGCTTTGCATTTTTAAAGTAAAATTGCATTGGGATCTATTTTACGATATCTTTCCATTTATAGCAAGCTCCGTTCACGGAAATCACGCTGATTGCAAGATTTCCCTTACCCGCTTCATTTAAAGCTCTTAAATATCCCCTGCCCGCTTCATGTCTTCTAATGTAGTACATTCGTATGCCTTATTTGTGCTTTTCTGGCCCATATTTATGTTTATTTATTTATACATGTACAATAAAAAAGAATTGACTATTTACAAAAGTCTCCCTCATCAGTAACACCAGTATTACATCAACTATCTGAGTAATATAAAGCAATCCATAACAATGCCACTATAATATATATAATATATATATATATATATATAATCAATACATTCTAGTAAAAATGAAGCAATCATGCTGAGCTAGCAATATTCCTAATAAATTTACGAGCAATTGTACCAAGTAGTACAACTTCCATAAGACACGTGTCAAAATTTCGTGATATCTTTAGTTGAAAAGTTACAGATATTTCAGGGAAGCAACTTTTGTTTGCTTAGAAACCATGGCATAAAAAGAATTCCGTGTGTTAGCATTGCTTTTTGTCGGGTAAAACATTACTCAAACAAACGAATGTTCTTCGAATTACTTTCCCGACCACCGTACAGTCCAGACCTTGCCCCCAGTGACTACGGGCTTTATGCATATCTTACAAGAAAACCACTAGGAATGAGGTTAGCTCAAATGGAGGAATGTTTGCTGAAATTTCAGCCTATTTTTAGAGCAAAGGCAAATCGTTCTACGCAAAAAGTATATAAAAATTAGAAGAGCACTGGACTGATTGAATCATTCTTGAAGGGGAGTATCTCGATAAATAAAGTTTAAATTTGCCTAAAAGTTGTTGTTTTATTAGTTAGGCCCGACTTTTTGAGTGATGTGTTACAGCTTAAAAATAATGATATGAGCCAAACCCCTTTTGGAAGAAAATCAATCTAATCATTTTATGCAATGACACAGAACCTGAAGTTGCTTTAAAATATTTAAAATTCATTTGGAAAGTAATAAAAAAAATTAAATTATATAACTTAAAACTCCAAAGTTATTTACAGAAAGACGAATAATCTTTACTTCAATATTTTTCCATTATTACAAAGGTAATTTTTATATAAAATTAATACATTTTAAAAGACTGTATAAAACAAGTACTAATACTAGCTAATGTTAAACTTTCTCACCTTCGGGAGCAATATGAGATATGCAGGGGATTCTTTGTACTCCAGCACTGTTTTTTCCCCAGCACATGATAGTTCCATAGTCTCCAAGATATCTTGGTACATAGTGAAGGATATTGAAAGTTCTAGGATGCCTTCGCTTTAAGTCAACAGTGCCTCTGATAGTGTTATTGAGAGTCCATTGAAATGCATTCGGTCTGGGGTCTGCTTCAACATCGCAGGTAATGTTAACCATTTCACCTTGAACGACGTTGAAGGTCATGGCATCCGGAAAACGACAAACAGGAGAGTCTAAGAGGAAAAGTATAACAAATGTTGAAATAAAATTTAAAAAAAAAACAAATACAAATAATTTCTAAGATTTATTGCAATGGAAATAACAGTTATTGCCTCACAGATGAATCACAGAATTCATCATTCTGTACTTGCGTACTATCGCAACAAGGCCAACTCTTATAATTCGCCAAGCTGGCAACCTAGATTTCGCATGAGTCGCAATCATGTGCTTCGTTTCATATAATATCGCCAATAGGGTTGCGATAATACGTATTTACCAACAATTCCATCAAACGGTTTTAAAGTTTCAAACAACAGTAGAGATAGATTCATTCAAAAAGATTACTTTTTAAATGCGGACAAAAAAATTTTTGCAGCTAATTTCATTTGTTTTAATTTGTCTTCTGAATAATTTAAAGAAACTTAATCTGTAACTTTACTTTAATAAATTTAAGTTTCATCCAATGAGCTTGAATGTAACTGAAAACTTCAGATAAATGCATTAGGGATTTTGGTTTTCATATAAATTCATTTAAAATCAAGTAGCCACTTATATGACCAATTAACATGTAGAAGAAGCCGTTTTCCCTTTAGGAACAAATCGGTATTCTAAATAAAACTACTATGAATATATTTGCAAGTGGAACTTTCTTTGGAATCCCATCATATAAATTCCAGTTGAAGAATTTTAATGAAAACATGTGTTGGATGCTTGCTTATACATTTAAACGCAGATATGCAGATCATGTAGTTTCATATTAAGCAGATGTTGATCATTTCTTTTTAAATAAAAAATCTCACATCATGCGTAAAACAATCATGGTTTTTGAGAAAATCATTTAATTTTTTGATAATCCTATAATTTTCAAAAGATTGATTCTAAAACTATATAATGTTACACACCATTTTTACAATGCACATGTGTGCATTCGCATTAGGATATAGAAATAAATACATTTTAGTCTCCCTGATGATCCACCATGTAGAAGACATGATGCATGTTAAGTATGTCGAGACTCAAACCTTTCTCGTTGGTATGGTGTGTAAATTTGGAGAGAGGGTGCCGGATCAAGTGTCGAACTCAGCACTTGATCGTGGTTCAATATTACGAAGCCTGTCGCCATTAGCTATCTTGTTGCTTAAAAGGGTGAAATTAATAAATATTCACATCATCCTATTTGCTTTAAATCATTTTTTAAATGTTGGCCGTTTTCCACTCCCATTAAAATTTATTATAAATAATATATTTCCATACATAATACATATATTTAAACTATACTGAGTAAAGATGACTAGATCAAAATATTTCCTAGAAATCTATTTATTTCCTATCTCAACCCGAAATCCAAAAAGGAAAAAAAAAGAAATAAAAGACCGGATAGTAGTCATAGAGAGTATAGACATTATCTCATAGATTCCGCTACACCAAATAACTTCCTCTTACTAACCCTAAGTTCGAAAAGAATCTCGACTTTTTTTACTACTCTGCTTCCTACGATATTCAGTAAACGATGTCTTTCTTTTCTATTGTCAGCCCTTCTTGTCAGCGACGTTTCCTAGAATTGGGTCACTCTTTTGTAACTCAAAAATACACGGTTGGCCAAGCGTTCAGGGAAATCGCATATCTTTTATAGCTTTCTTGTAGTTGCACTCTGAAGAACACATCTCGCTTTCTTATATACATATCAGGTGGAAGAAGATTGAAAGGCTAAGTCCTTTTGTGGTCCCTGTCGGATTTGGTAGATAATCCTGCAGTTATCAGCACATTTGTTCAGGATGATGTAATAAGAGGTACTAAGTATGAATTGTTATGTAAAAGTTATGCATTAATTTCTTTTAAAATTTGGTTATTAATAACTCGACAATAAATAAAATTCATTTTCTCACAAATAAAGCAAATATAAATATCAAAGTTATTGTTCAATGCATCCAAGCACAGTAAAAATATACAATATTTACAAAATGTAGATAAAATTATTCTATTCCGTGACACTAAACAATAGTGTATTTTTTTTAAGTTCCATTTTTGTCTTTGTATTATTTTCTTTTCATGTTTTTTGAAAGCTATTCGCAAAATGTGTTGAACTACCTTATTACTTATTATATGCGCTTGATATTTTTAAATGTTACATGGATTATAGGATGTTAAATATGTCACATATTTTGAAAAACTAAAAACTTTCAAATACATTCTAAAATAGCAAGGTATTGCAGATAAAAATTTCTGGAAATTTTAATTATGCTCCAATTACTCACATAGTTACTCACATGGTAGTTACACACACACACTTCAATTACTCATATGGTAGTTATACACACACTCCAACTACTCACATGCATATCCTATTACTCAGAAATATTGATTATTACTGTATATGAAGTCGTTATATTTAAATCGTAAGATTTTTGTTTCTGGAAGAACAGGCTCAGTTCTAAAATCAATATATAATTTCTTCTAAATCCTAACTGTTTTCTAAACATCTGAAGATCTATCAAAACGTATAAATAAATTACAATCACTTGATAAAACTCTCTTTTCAAGAGAGAGTGTAAAGTTTCTATTTCTGTTACTTTCCTAACATTAAGAACTATCTGCTCAGCAGGTTCTGCGTGCATTCTATTATTAGCACGTTCTCCCGTTGTCATTGTTGCACAACATGTGTTATGGTCAATCATTGCCAAAATAAAAAAGTGGAATGTCTAGCACAGTGTGACCATGGATTTTGTCTTGAAGGCGTAATTTCTTCTCAAAACTCAACATTACTTCTCTCCGTCTCCTAAATTTAATTTTTTTTCATTTATTTCTATTAATTGATCGTAGAAGATTTTTTTTCCATCAAAGACTGTTCACAATAATGAAATTAACGAGGAAATTTTAGTGATTAGACATGTGCTATTTATTACACTTACAATTTGAAGCTAAAATTGTCGACTGTAACCTCTTCACACACAAGATACACATATATGTACCTTTGGTTTTCACTTTGTATGTTATTAACGGATGAAAGCAACCAATTGAGCCGAAGGATATCTTTCCTGCATCCTCATGCTTTTCAATTTTACCACCATATGGTTATGCTTGCATTTTGTTCCTGATTTTCAACATACAAAGTAGCAATGGCCCACTCAATGAGAAATTGAAAAAGTAAGTTAATATTTATTATTTATACAAAATTTTTGAGCTTCATGTTTTTTTATTTGATCTAGATGCTTTCTAGAATCAATAGACAATATGATAATTACAATTTGAAGAGTCATAGTATTCTATAAGGGACATTCAAATGAAACCCGGTCATTTTAATTTTATTAAATAAAAAATATAGCTATACACAGTACACATGCTCAAAGAAAATCGCCAAAATGCTTGGCACATTTATCCCATAGCGACACTAGCCGTTCAATTCCATATTTGAAGAAGCTAGTAGGCTGCTGTCTGATCCAGGCCTGGACATAGCCGCACACTTTGCCGTCTCTTGTGAATCGATGTCCGAGAATAGCTCGTTTTAGAGGTCCAAAAACGAGACAATCACATGGTGAAAGGTGTGGACTATTCGATGGATGTTCCAGTTCCGGCCTCCAACACCTTAAGCCACTCAAAATCTAATTATTCTTCGCTATTCCTTCTTACTCGGCTGCATGTTCAGTAGTGGACGACAACTTGTGTGGTCACCTTCGGCGTTAAACCACACTGTAGCAACGAAAAGTCAAACTTTGCGCTCGCATCAGTATCTCTACCGAGAGATGGTGCCACCATACACGCAGTTACGTGGTGCCACCTTACATGTAATGCAATGTTAGACGCACTGATCAGGTTTCATTTGAATGAACCTAATAATTAGAAAAGTAAATATAAAAGTGCACATCTGTGCACCTCCGGTTGTTATTCACTCTCAGATGCAAATGATATTCGAAATAAAATAGTGCGTGTAATGTTATTTTTTATGACGATTATGGGCTTATTTTCTGATTTCTAGTTATACATTTAGGCTTAAGTAAGAATATAAATATAATGGTACTTTTATTCTAGAAAACAATTAAAATAATTATAAATGCATAAAATTTACACAGATTTTTTTTTTAAATTCTGGTCATATTCGTATTTTGTGCTAGTTCGAGATTGATTTGATGTTTAGTTTATTTATAGGTGGTTATGAATTGAAATATTTTAAGGAATTTATTATAATTATCGTTACTAGGATTTAGATAAATTTAATTTTATAGGAATAGAGAAAATTATGAATCAAATTGATTGTATATCTGATTATTCAAATGAAGAGAATTCTGAAGTTGTATTTTTTCCTGATGAGGATGTTATATTTGTTGAAAATGAGGATGAAGATGGTATAAGCGATACTACAAGAAGTAACACCAGGTACTACAATAAGTAACTTTTAAGTAAACGCTGGATAATTACATCAACTTATGGCAGACAAATTCGTATTAAGATTTAGATGTCGAACATCTACATGTATGTAGATCCAAAAATCGTGCAATTTTTACTGCAAAAGTGCGTATGGTTAAAAAAAAACTGTTGTTTTGGAAAATTGCATTTAAAAGCTTAATTATTATGCAGTCCTCCCCGTTTAAAGAAAAATTATTAAAATGAATGTAATTGGGAACGAAATATCCACAACGTATCATAATAAATAAAATTACAATAACAAAACTTCCTATAAAAATTAATTTTTTCTTCGCATTGATCCTTCTATTAGAAAAGGCTAACCACCACATTTTCTTTTCTGATTTAAAGTAAGTCATGTCTGAAGAGATTAAGGGAAATATATTGAACGCATATTAAATGACACTTACACTGTTCTTACAAGTATGATGAAAGGGAAAATACAAAAGACTTATGATGTCCAAAACTGAATGAAATACAAATTCAAGTTACTGGTGGTTGATGACAGGTATGTTGAAAGTTTGGTTAAACTCTCCAGAGTTATGAATTTGGTGAAGTGCCAAGCCGAGTTATTATGCCCGGAGTCATCAGAACACACTATACGAGAGGAAATTTTCGGTCTAATCTCAGTGCGTCTGTTTACATAACGACAATAATTTGTAGAATATTAGAGGCTCAACACACATTGATCTTGCAATTACTGTATATTTTAGAGTATAAGCCATGAGTTTTTGGAACTTTTTGAAAGTTAAAATTTGGGGATTAGATTATATACGGATTCACTAATCTCGTAAGAGACGTACTTCAGGAAAATGCTTGTTTTTTTTTTAAAAAAAATTATTATTATTATTAGTTTTATTTAAAAAAAACTTTGGGGTATTTTAATGGAAATTTTTTCTAGAAGGGGAAAAAATCTCTCAAATACTTTAAAATGAGTGTTAAAATATGAGTTTCCGAATAGCTTTAAAATCTACATTCACTCATTGGAATGTTTAAACGCGTAAATTCCTGATGTGGAAAGATTTTATTTCAGGCTAAAAAGCATGGGTCAACGATCATTTGCTATATACAAATTTATCTTCCCACTTTTTTTTTTAAGAAAATGGTGCTGAAATTAAGATTAGCACCTACAGTGTACAAGATAACAAATTAATAACAAAAATACTTTTCCTTCTGTTAGGATTACCAGAAATAAAACCATCGCCTTTGGTGTACTACGTTACAGTAAACTATCTGCAAAATTACCCATCTATTTTACCCACTTGGTAACATGTTTAAAACAGAAGGCTTTTTTCGGTTTAAATAAAAAAGTTTTAAATTTTAGGAACATTTTTGAAGAAAAAACAATATTTCGGGTTCTACAAGTATCGGCCTTCAATAGGAAATATACAGTACTTTTATTTTTATTCCTTAACTACAATACAACAATATTTTTTTTCAGTTACTTCCGTTCTCCTTCTTGTCAGAATCCTTTAATAAAAAATAGTTTTTTTAAAAGGCTATAACTTTAATTGACAAAGCCGATGTAATTTTTCCAAATCACACAATTTATAAATATAGGAATATAATCTGAATATTTTGTGTCTTGCAATTTAATCCTTTACGTATCATATGCCAACTAGTGGATGCATGCAATGTATATTGCAAAATACCATATAAACATCATGGAAAAATTAGGCTTAATTAGATCTACAATCAGTGTAGCCATCACGATAAACATTATGTAATGTAAATTTACTTTTATTGGAATTGTATAAAATTACAAAAAAAGTTAAACCATAAATTGTTCGCATTACAAAGATTTAAAAAATTAGGGAAATTAAAATTAAAATTACTGCAATTAATCGAAATGTACCTAGGAACAAAAAGTGTTTCCACATGTGTTACATAAGTGTATTGTCATTTTTATTTTAATTTCCTCATCGCAAATAGATTAATCCGTATTAGAGTGTCTGGCGTATTCATCGGTATGCGTCAGATATTCTCATTCAGTATCAGTTTCTTTCAAACCTAACGCTGATGACATATTGACAAGAAAAAGTAAAAAATAAGAAGGAAAAAAAATAGTTAAACAAACTTTAACAAGCGAAACGAAACACGAACGAATGTGGAACTTTTTTAGCGCCAAATGAAAAAAAAACAAGATATCAATCATTGGCATGGCCAACTAATTTTAGCGCGTTTTTCACATGTTGTATTTTACAATAATGCAACTAATGAACTTTTTACTAACAAAAAGTAGTACTATACTTAAAAAAAAAATTTAATTTTTTTTAAAAAAAATTAAATTATTAAATGTAAATATGATTCGGCTCATCTAGGGCACAAATGTGACCAAATGCCGAAAACCCGAGGTCAATTGATTAATCATTGACTGAGAAAAAGGTACGACAAAATATGTAACGAAGACGAAGACGAAATTTGCATTTGCGTCCTAATAGTGCTTTTTATACACTACGTGAAAAACGCGCTAAAAATAACAAAATGGCCGTCGTAACGTAGAAGTCAGCGGGGATACTAGAAAGGGTAGTCTGGTACGCAAGGGGTAATATATAAGTGTAAAAAGGTGGTGTTGTAAAGTCATTCCAACAAATGGAAATATGAATACAGGCAATCATCTATCATGTGATCTATAATTTCTCCAAAAAGTCATCCATAGAAGAAAAAAATAATTAACAACATATCATACAAAAAAAAAATATATCACTACTATATATTCGAGGCGTCTAGCTATTCAATGTTCTCTATTGTTCTGTCTGCATCAAGAACACAAGCAAGTGCTTAAAAGGCTGGAAAACAAAATTCATTTCCCTTCAAAATCAATGCCACTTTCTCGTCAATCGAGTGCATAAGCGCTCCTCGATAATACTATAATCGCTTGATGTATGAGCTTTTAAAATCTCTCATAAAGATATCTTCCTTTCTCATGTACAAGCATAAAAAAATCTCTGTTTCGTCCTGCTACTCTTCCTTCCCAATTTCCTCAGCAATTTATTTCGATTTTATGATTACGGATGTGCTTCATCTATGACGGTGCTGTCAATTTTTTGCTCCTCCAAGTTTTTTTATTAACTTTTTTTGTAGCTCTTCTTGAGGAAATGACGTTTCTAATGTCATTTATAAGAAATGATCGTTGGGGCAGGCGACGTCTTTTGTATCATTTTTTTCCTATATTAGTTTTTTTCTTTTTTCCCTTTTTCTTCCTTCGTAATTTTCTTCCCCCTATTCCAGTGACGGGTCAATTACTCTAAGATATCTCCCAAAACGTTTTATCTTGATTCCCGTACGCCTTTGGGCCTTTTACTTACACCCATCGACGAAAGCAAGTTCCCGAAAGTTAAGGTGGGACCATCCCAACTGGAAAAAAGGGAACTGGGATGAAGTTTCTGTTTAAATCTAGGTTGCGGGACATTCAGTTCCATTTTTCAATCGGTTTCGTGATATCTGTGAAACCATCGAACCTTTGTAATTGATAATACTTACAAGATTGATGAAATTTTGGGAACAATTTGATGACGGGGAGAATTACCCGAATTATTTGAGGCAGGAAAACGACAGGAAAACCGCTAATAAAGTATCCGATATCAATTTATTTTTGGAAACAACGATTTATTTCTACATGAAAAGAAATGTCTATATTTGTTTATGATTCAATGCATTTGTAAAATTATGAAATGTTTGATAATTATTGCATTGACTAGTAATTAACAATATAAATTTCCCCGAATTTCGTAACAGTGGATTTATAGAAACGTTTAATTAAATTCAGATTCCTAAAAGAAACTTTTTTTAGGAGTGATTAAATTTAAGTAGTTATTGGTTTAAAAGAGACTACATGTCAGTATGTTGTTTGTTGTCTTTAAACTTCAAGAAATAAAAGTTTAAAGATTCAAATTCATGTAGTCAAAAAAGTCTAATTTTGCGATTAAAGATCAAGAATCTAATAAATTAGAGCTATTTTTGTGTGTTAACCTTTATTGTAGTATATGTGTTGTCATAATTATATGAGTTTAAAATACACATCAATTTGTATTTTCGATTTCTTGTGCTAAAATTTATAAAGTTCAATATTTCACAAATCCCCCTAATGACTTTGAGTACAATCTTTTTCTGAATCCGACTTTAAAAAAAATGTCATGAGTTTTCATTAATTATTTTTAAAGAAGAGTAAATGCGTACAAGATATGTTTACTGAATGAAAAAAAAATCTTTTATTGTTAAAGTAAACTAATTTGTTTCCCTTCTGTCAAATATTTGTAGAGAATAACCATAAGACATTTCTGTGAGATTAAAGTCGAAATTAAGAACCATTTGCGATGAAGAATTAATGCGAGAATTAAATACAAAAACGTTACTTTAAAATTATTTGAAAATGTTGAAGCGTCATTCTATTTTTTGAATCGTTTTCTATAAGAAGACTTTCCCACATAATTTTAAAATAAATGAAGTATATGCTTAATTTTTATGCCACCGTAAAAACTTATTTGTTTGTTTTTAACTTTTTAAATTTCTAGTCATTTAAAAGGACAACGATATAAATTTAAATCATTTCACAGTCTAAATTTCTATTTTTCATATTATGTCTAAAAATTAATTGACAGACTCCTTTCAAAAATTTGTGTTTCCAAAGTATTATTGAATGAAATTATTACTACCAAGCTCAAATTTTCCAGAATTTGCAAAAGGCTAAGAAAGTTGTATGAAAATAATGATTATAGAATGATTAACAAATGATACGCTTTAAAATCAATATTTTGATTCTTTGAACAACTGCTAAAATGCTTTGATATTCAGGTAAATTTTAAAAGTTCCGTTTGGGGGTAAGAGATTCAGAAATTGTAATATTTTAATTATAATGAGACACCTTAAAAATAACTAAAATTTCTCATAACTAAAAGTTGTATCAAAATATAAAAATGTTTATCTACGATGATATATTTTAATATAGAAATTGTTGTTTATAATTAAGGATAACCCCTTTTAAAGTATGTTAACACGAACAGGATCTAATACGTCTTGTATGTTCTTCTTTTATTTAAATAAAAGTTTCGGCTCAATTATTTAACCCAATTTACATTGCAATAACCTACTTGAAAGTAATTGCAAATTGTCAAATAACTGAAAATCATCTAGAGCTGATTAGCTTAGAGATTATTAAAAAGTATATAGAAGAAGTTACTTTTTTTAAAAAAAACGTTGTGATAAATTGGGTATAATTGCATTGTTACAAAGAAAGGAAATATTTCATTTTTTTAAAACAGGTTTAAGAGCAAAATAGCTTAAAAGTACAATTTTTTCTTTAATTTAATTAAAATTTATGTTTGTTTCATGACCTACACATTAAAAATGTACAAAACAGTATTCGTGTTAGTAAATACAGTTTTTAACTGAATAACATAAATTACGGGGGTAAAACTCTAAGCAAGTTTCAACAAAAAATTAAAAATAAAACTTTTTTTTATCTTTTTTTAAATATTTTTTTAAAAAAAAAATTACAGAATTGAAAAGAGATTTTGATATGATTATTAATGTATTTGTCATAATTATATGATTCAACTGTTGCACTTAATTATATTAGATAGGCCATACCCTAGTCAGTTTTCGTATTAATTTTGTCGTTTTCATATTATTTTAGTTCAAAATGTCGAAATCACAAAAATTTTACACAAACTTTGATTAAAACATTAAAAAAATGTTTTTTAACTTATTGCAATTAAAAATCTTTGTAAATAAATCATTTATTAACGCTACTTAATAAAAAAAACCGTTAAAGGAAAAACTTTTATACGTTCTGCAGACACGTCTCGTTTTAAAGTTAAATTAAATAACAAACTTATTCAAGATCAAAAATGCCTTTAAGTAGATAGTTCTTGTAGAAAAATGTAATAATGTTTTTTTTTAGCCTAACGCCTTCCCTTGCATTTTAGATGCTTAGGGTACTCTCGGTTTTTGATTATACATCATAACATTAACTCGTAAACAACTGTTTTAAAATCTTAAATGTAAAAACATCTAAAAATGGTAAGATATTTTTAGAGGGAAAATGCACGTAAATGTACTTAAATTTTATTTTATATTCTTCAGAAATGAATGTAAGTAAAAACACTACAAGTATAGATTACTCTTAAGACGAGCTAACGTAAATCTTGCTTTAAAAAATTGAAAAAAATAATAATTACATTAGTTTTGCGTAAGCATTATATTTTCCCTACACATTGCAAGTGATGTTATTTATTTATCATAATTTTATTTTTAGCACTTCTTTCCAACACACCAAACATACCCTTTTTTCTCTCTCAAACATTTTTAGTGCACTATGCGTTAGATTAATTTCAGGAGAAATATTGCATTGCCCTACCGTTTCTAAGTTGGAACACGGTAATGTTACTGTTGTGCTTCTGATGTATGCGTGTGTGTGTGTGTTCCATGTTTTATTTAAAAATTCTTCACTAAGCAGAACAAAAAATTAAACTTGGATTTTCAACATCTTTTATTTTTTTAAAAGTTTTCTTAAAAGTCAATTTACATACATCCAATCATACCATATATTTTTATCCAATATTTACTTCTAATTAGATGTTTGCCAATAGAAATTTAGGTCAGACAAGGTACGTATATTGTTTCTTGTTACATGAATTATTTTTAGTTTTTATAAATTGACAAATATCCCTTCAAAATTATTTTATTTTTTTAAAAATAAATAAAGTAATAATTCAGTTTTCTTCGTTGCAAGTTTGTAATAAACACTTGATCTTGTGTATTTGAATGCGCTAATTGACGGTCACTCTTTTCCTGTTACTTTTAAGCTTTTTCCGAGGAAAAAGTTACAGCTATTTCTTTCTGCATGATGAATATGGAATTTCTATAAATAGATATTACTACAATTTAATGGTTTCTAATTATTTTATTTTTGATAGTAATTATGACTAAGTTAAAGTACAAGTTAAAACAAGTATATTCTGTAAAATCGTTGTTTAAGTATTATTATATAACAGCGCATTTAGCATAATCATTTTTTTCAATCTTATTTTCTTAAAGGTGTAGCCTGGCTTACTTTTTTTCTGTATATACACATTTTTTTGATTTTGTATACAAATAATTTATACATTGTTCTTTGTAATATTTTATCGTGTTATATATATTACACATTAATATGTAATCAACTAGCCACAAAAGAAAAATAATATGGTATTTCGACATATGAAACTATGTCTCCTTTTCACTTATAGTCTCAGATTCGTATAGCAAAAGAATTTTCTTAAATTTAATCTTTTTGGTATACAGTATATATCTCAAATGAATTTTATCTGTATACCATGCACATATTTTACTTAAATAATTAAATAACCAGATTACTGGAGTAATCAACTATTCTAACCTACTCCCTTTGCGTTTCACATTATTGGTCTAATTTACAGCCAATGCATATATTTACATCCCCCCCCCAGCATGTTTGTGTTGCAAATAGCAATTATTAAGCCACTCAAACACATCTGTGACTAAGACGAAAATTAGTTGGACACCGTGAATACCACGAAAGATTCATATCATAGGATATCTTCAGAGAAAATGAAAGAGATGATTGATCACCTGCAGTGTTGACCCGGACATGCATATCAGCGACAAATATTTGGACTCTTCCCAATCATCGATGCAGAGATTTCCAAGGGAGTGAGAATCGATTTTGATCATTAAGCAGCGGACCCACAAGTGGTACATAAATCATTATCAAAGTCTCCTAGAATCCATCGTCATCAAATTACGATGTACTTCCCCCTGGCCCTAGGGCCCATCGGGTTTAATCAAATGAACCTTATTGAAACCCGGATTTGCTCTTCCTCTAAGGATGTAATTTGGACAATCTCGACAACACATGTCCCTGCTGTTGTTAATTATTAGAGGAAGCTCCTAAATCCCAATCAGCTCTACTGTGTCAAATTAGTCATAATCGGTCAGAGAAGGGAAGCGTGATTATGTTGACACTTTCTAAGGCTTACGTGATAGGGGATTAGGGGGGCTTAAAAGTAAATTCTGTAGGCATAAATGTATTTTCTCAAGCCAAATATCTTTCCGCGGCATAAAACATGTAAAAAAAAAATAGTTTTCTGTTAAAAAACATTTATAAAGTCATTTTTTCTAGCAATGTCCTTTTAAAAAAATATTTGACATTAATAGTGATTTATAAAAATAAATTTATTTAACTTGCTACATTTAGTTAATTTAATTTTTAAGATAATATTTTATGGGAAGCACACACACACGTTTCCCACCTCCCACTGGAAGCTCTTCAAAACTAGGGCATTTTATATACTGCATATCTTTTTACATCACATTATATGATATTTACACAATGCAATTTATGAATAATAAAATCTACAATAGGATTTGACACTGCTGGCCACCGTAAATGCAACACCCTGAAGGAAGCATGCAAATAACATGGAATTTACAACATGCATTAGCGGAGGTAAGATATGCAAATGATTAGAATTTCAGCGCAGACACACATCATGCATGCCTGTGGCGCCACCTCAGTGCTATTTAAGAATTGGAGATATCGATAATTTCAAGTTCGGAAATTGTGTTTTTCTTGTGGTTTTTTCAAAAAACGACCAGTTATGTCTCGCAGAAAACAGCGATCAGCTTTGGATCAAGTATCCGAGTTCGACAGAGGAAGGATAGTGTCTTAAAGAGATTGTGGATTATCTGTCAGGGAAATCGGTAGTCATGTTAGACGAAACCAAACAACTGTAATGTGGATATGTGATCGTTGGAAGCAGGAGGGTACGACGGACCGACGTGATCGATCGCATCCACCTCAGTGAACTACTTCACGTGAGGACGAGCAAATTGTGCGCATGGCAGTGACGGGTCGTTCAGTCACATCACGAACCATAGCACAGCACATTGAGTCTAACGCATAATTCAGTGTCTGAGCGTACCATTCGACGCTATTTACAGCAGAGTGGTCTGTCCGCGAGACGTCCATTGCTTGATCTACGATTGACGCAGAATCACAGATGTCTCCGCCGTCAATGGTGCGATGAAAGAAGGATGTGGGTGGCAGAAGGGAATGAAGTTTTCTTTTCTGACGAGTCACGCCTCTGTCTGCAACACCATGATGGTCGAATTCGAGTCTGGAGACACCGTGGAGAGAGGATGCTGAACAGCTGCGTTATGCACCGTCACACTGGTCCTGCACCGGGTATTATGGTATGGGGCGGTATTGGATATCACTCCCGCACTCCTCTAGTACTTTAAGCAGCCAGCGCTACATCTCCGAGGTGTTGGAGCCAGTTGTCCTTCCTTACATTCAGGGCTTGGCCACAGCCATATTTCAACAGGATAATGCGCGACCACACGTGGCACACATTGTCCAAAGGTTCTTCGTCAATCACCAGATTGAATTTCTTCCCTGGCCGGCTCGCTCTCCGGATCTTTCGCCGATAGAAAACATGTGGTCCATGGTTGTTCAACGATACACCCAGATTACACCCCCAGCTGCCACACCAGATCAACTTTGGCAACGTGTGGAAGCTGCTTGGTATGCTGTACCCCAAGAACACATCCAAAGTCTAATTGAATCAATGCCAAGGCGTGTGGCAGCGGTGATCTCCAACATTGGCGGCTACTCTGGCTACTGATTCTGGCAGGAACCACACTTCACAGAAGTCTATAAATTTAATCATTTGATACTTAGTCAACATGTTTTCTACAAAATAAATTTTGTTGGGCTATCTCTTTTCTTTTTTGGTGTTGCATTTACCATGGCCAGCAGTGTATATTAAACGCATCTTTATGAATATTACTCTCCATGAAATTTCATAAAACTTTTATCAACACAATATGGGATATTGCAACAGATACAAACTCATTGTGTTCTCTTCTCTTGTGCCTAATTAGAACACAACGTCAATGTCTATATCTTTTTTTATGCAAAGTTTGCTTACGGTCACAACAATTCTGGTCAACCACAAGTGTAATGGAACAATTTTTTTGCTGCTCATTAAACTAACATATCGTCCTTTGTGCGATTACGAGTTGTAGTACTAGCCGAAATACTTAAAGTGCAAATCATAGTCAGAAAATAGTTTCCCATCGACATTTTAAAATTAAGCTGCTGGTAGGTATCCTCGCCATGGCCTAAAAAAATTAATATAAAAACTAAGGTGAGATTACGTGTTGTGGTCAAAATTATATATGTTCTGCCAATGTTTTTAAGTATTAACGATATATACAAAGCATATTTTTACATGAATGTTGAAATGAAGTGTTCATATGTGGAAAAATACTTTTTCTTATGTCTAATGCACAAACGTTCTTCATCTTTACTATATTCATGTCCGTGATATCATAAGTGTAATTATGTAACTGTAACAAATATGACGGCGATGTAGCTATCTAAGTTATTTGTAAAAACGTCCTTTGAAAAATTGATTTATCAGCTTAAATATGAAGACATCAATACTTAAAAGAGTTATGGAATATTCCATTTTTGTTTCCCTGATTGAATTAAAAAATTATCCACATTCTACTTTATTAAATTAATAATCAACTAGGGAAAGTTGTTTTAACTACCAGTAAACTATATCTGACACCTTTTTCAAATCCAACTTTCACCAGCTATAAATTTCCAAAAAAAAAAATATTGTATTCCTATGACGGATTATATCACTTTATATTCAAATATGGCAAATGTAAAACTAATACGAAAATTAAGCAATTTTATCGATCCATATACTTTATAAAGATATTTAAAAATTCAAAAAATACCTTTAACAAACTTATTAAGAATTTTATAACAGAGATGTGAAGCGGATTTCGAAAAATTTCTTTATTTCATTTCTTTTTCGTACATTTTTGGGACAAATGCGATTCTTCCACTTTAAGTTTTTGTAACTGACAATGAATTTGGCCAAAATTGTTTGTGTGGATCTGCAATAAAGGGATCTACATATAATACTATGTATAAAAATACGTCTAATTCGTAATGAGCTAATAAATACATAATACTCTACGTTTTCGTAGTAGAAATAGGTGTTAAAAAGTGGAATTTAACTGAAAAGGAGCACCAAGATTGTATTTTGCGAATAAAAAAGAACACAAAAAGAAAGTGTACGAAAGACAAATATTTTTTTATGAAGGGATTAGTTGAAAACTTACATTCTGAACAGTTGGAAATGTTCTAACCAGATGCTGCATAAAAAAATTAAAATCCTGAACACATAAAAAAGAAAAGGAAGCATGATGGATCGTAAAATGAAAATATTAGAATTAAATGAATGTTAGGCGTATACGAAGATGGACAACAAGCTGAATATTTGGGCCATATTGATTTAGCAATCAGAGTTGGTCCCCAGTTAGATGGACAAAGGATTGTCCTTGTGTATTATAAAAAAATTAAAAGTGCGTTTTATGGTGTTGAAACACCCGTAGCGTTTGGCCATATTTATGCGAAGAGGGAAAAATATCCAAATTTCTACGTCAAGTTTTTGAAGTTCTGTGCAACATGCACATGTATGATAAACAATAATGTTTGTTTTTATTGGTGTGGCTGAAACATATGTAGGTATGTAAATAAAAATAGTAACCTCTGTTAGCGCGAAAGTAGAGCTAGCAAATATAATTAAACGATAGTATTCCTTCCTTAAACGAAGGAAGCATTGATTGATACCACACGAATGCTACTTTTCAATAAGCGGAATGTTTCATACCTAAAGATTATGCATGTAATGTAATTCTTTTTGTGTGTTTGTGAGTGTGTGCTATTTCTAATTAATGTTGTGAATAAAATACGTCATCTTTAGTATTTTGTCTTATTTTCTGTCTCTAGCATGAGTCTAGAAGTAGTTATACACTAACCTCCTTATCCTCTTTTTCTTAAAATTATTCCTCTTCGGGGCATTTTAATTTATTACATATAATACCGAGAATAACATGAGACAATTTTCTTGATGAGATAAAAAGAATCTGAAAAAAAAATCTTACCTTTGATCTTCTAAAAATATGTTAAACCTTAAGTGAGTGAAAGATAAAAAAATAATTAGATTTATATTCCTCTTCTCGATGATGTAAATAAATCAGACCAATATATTTAATTAAAACATGCTTCATGATTTAATTATAAGTTAGGTTTTTCTTTAAGGAAATGTCAGTGAATTCTTATCTCATGAATAGGTTTCATGAACAATTTCCACATTGCTGTCTAAATTTGTTGGAAATAAAATGTTTTGAAACGTAGTTCCAAGTTAAATGAATGCAATATAAAACAAGCTAAGTTAATTTACTCTTAATTGTGTAGACGCGTTCAGTATAAATAGACAATCAAGTATACTATGAGTTCTGATATGGCTTATTTAAAATAAGATTAATCAAGACCATGATCAAAATAGAAAGAAAAGCAAAATAAATTAATAGAGTATTAAGGTAAAATTGTTCATTTATATTTCTCACAATACAAAATGGATGTCAGACCGTGTATGCCTTAGTTATCTCTTTATTTAGTAGAAAAAGGAAGAAAATAGTTAATATAGTTAGTAATATTAACCTAGTTATTTCCAGGGATAAAACACTTAATTGTTTGGTAGTAGTTCATTAAGAATCTACAGAAATTGAAAACGTCAAATCAACGTACTTACTTATAAAAACATTGCAAATCATTGTTTTAGAATGCTAGATGCAGGTTTTACTTTTGCATTCTGCTTATCTTGTGTTTATTGTTAATTAATTTAAATCGTTTAGATTTGTTCATATAAATAAAATAACAATGAACCAAACAACTATACTTCAGTTTGCTTAGAAAATATTTATCAATAATACTTCATTTAAATTTTTCTGAGCAAAATGCTTGTTTTTTCGTTAATTATTGGAACCATGATCGTATTTTAAACGTTGGAGAAAATTAGATGACAAACAAGTAGCCATGGTGGTCTAGAATTCTAAATTAATATATATATATATATATATGGGAATTTCCATATAGACGGCACTATAGAGGGCGCTGGCGACGCGAGCCAGCAGCGAGCGAACTAACCAGAGGGAGATTAGCGAGCGAGAGGTCTCGACGAGGAGGTCGGAGAACCAACGCTGCGAGAAAAAGGAAAGCAACCGGGATCTAACTGGCCGTGTAGGGACCAAGTGGCCCAATGCTGGAAGGATAGTCAAGCGAAGGTGACACATCCATCATCTGAATGCCATACGCCATTGTAAACCGTGGTGTGATAATTGTGAAGTGAAGAAACTGAGAAACTATGGTTGAGTACGAGAAGAAGAATTTATCTAAACGCTGTCAATAATATATCTGTATAGTAGTATGTAGTACTGTAATTGTCCACATTAAACGTTAGTATTAGTTAAAAACAGTGTAATCAATGTGAATACCCCTAGAACTCCGTGTCATAACACCACATATATAGGATCGATTCCAGATACAACTGAATATCTGCCGTACAGATAAGCTTATACCGGTTAAATATGCCGAACTCTAACGATGACCAACATAGAATTAAGAAGAGATCTGTGCCAAAGCTCATGTGTCATCCTAGTTACTTGTATCGAGGTGCACAATTAAAAGGTTCATTACAAGTAATGCTTACAATGCTAAGTGTTCTTGCTAAATAAAAGTAAAATCTGTAATTTGACAGAAAAATTCTAGGATATATCTGATCTATATATCTATGAATTCTAGATATATATCAACTGACTTCAACATTTACGATCAGAAAATGCATTTTTAAAGAATAAATTATTTAATAATCTGTTTTGAAAAGCTCTAATAAGGATCATAAACATTTTAAGAATTTCCTGAGAGATATCTTTATTTTTAGATCCATTATAGTAATTTTATTATTACAAGATTAATTAGAAAGATAGAAATTTATCTTTTGCTTTTAATTATCATCATATCCCTGATCGCAATATACACAGATTGTACAACACAGACATATCAATTATGTATTTTGTAATTCATTTGTTATATTTTAATGTAAGATGTGATTTAAACTTGGAAGAATTATCAGTGTAAAATATTTCAAAATTTAGAAATGTAGCAATTTAAAACTGCCAAATAAAATTATATTTTTCACAGTAATATTGAGCCAAAAATAAGATCTTAATATTTGTATTGAGAGTCTCATTCGTTTTACGGAGGGATGTGTAATTAAAGATCGTGATTGATCCAGAGTATAAATGCTAAAGGTTAATTTAAAGAAAAAAACAACGGTTGGTTCTTCTTTATATGTACTCTAATATATGTTTCTTAAGATCCAAGCAGACTTGAGAGAAATAGTACCGATAATAAAACTCCAACCTATAATTATATGAATCAAGAAAAAGTCACAAATTCTTAATAAAGGCAAAGAAGAAATAAAAAATTTCTATGTATAATTTATAATAAAATAATGAAATTTATTTACTGAATTAATAAAATAAGACATTTTAAAATGAAACGAAATGATCAAATTAAAAACAACATACCTCAGGATGCATTTTAATAGAGAATATATAAACAGTTGTAAGGATCAAAATATGCATACATAATAAAAACTTCCAGAGATCTTATATGGGAAACGAACGATTTTATGGGAATCAGATAATTAGGTTTTTACTGTAGAAAACTAAAAAGAAGGTGAACTTAATTTATTTTATGAGCATCTGGGTATTTTACGAACTTTTAATTAAAGAAAAATTGGCAAAGATTGCAAGCAGAGGGCAAAGAAAGGTAAACAAAGCAATATACTTAAACTTCGTTCGTTGAATTTAATTATGTTTTTTTCCATCCTCTCATTTCAGAAAACAAACATATTGAATTTAGCGTGCCTCATTATATTCCTTTTCAATTATTCGTTCTACATGTAAAACGATTTTTTCCTTATAGATGTTTTGTTGAAGAAAGTTTACTTAGTCTCGAATGTATTGTTTTTCTTTTTTCAAATATTAAAAAAATCATTAGAGAGAGATTATTTAGAGTTGTCTCAGAGTTATACCCAGTACGTTCGAATTAAAATGTTTATGAAAACATTTGTAATAGTTAAAAATTATTTTACCAGTTTTCAAAACAATTATTAATTACCCATGACTTATTGTGTTACTTTTTAAAATCTTATAGAAGCATTTGCACAATTAAACCTGTCTGAGAGATCTGTGCAATATGTTCGAATCAAAATGTTTTTTGAAAATTTATTTTACCTATTTTCAAAGTAAGGCTTAAAAAATTATTCCCCCCAACTTTGAAATATTAATATATATTACTCAATTATTAAGTTGCATTTAAATATTTATATGATTCAATATTGAAGTTAAGCATAAAGAACGAACTTTTACTGTAATTGAAGTTTGGTTTGCATGAAATAACATGAAATAACAGGAGGTAGCAGTTATTGAATGTATATATATAGTAGTTATCGAATATAGTTATAGAATGTATACCCTATAGATACTTATTTTATGAATATAAACTTTAATTTGACGAGTAATAAGTAAGAGAAAAGGCATTCAACATATATTTTTGCATTCTAATATTTCATTTGAAAAAAAATACTCTTTATTTTTGTAGTTATACAATAGTCTCTACAGCCTTAAATTCAAATTAAGTATTTCATTGTTTAAAAGAATTAGCATACTGATTAAATTACTTTGAAATTCTAAGAATTCTCCTTAAGTTACATCACTCTAGAAAATTAAGTCACGTAATGCAAACGCAGCCCATCAAATCAAATAAATGTCTATGAACTTCGTACATGGCAATATTAGACGGAATTATTTATACACCAAATGTTAAAAAATTCCATAAAATTGTGAAATTACTTAGTTTTGTTTTTGAATCATAAAAATTTTAATTTGTTCAAAAAACTAGCACGTACATAAAACTGTTATAGGCATTACAAAAATATTTTTTAGTTTTTTGTTTATTTCATGAATAAATTGTAATGCTCAGGATAATATTTCATATCACGTAGTTTTTTTTTTTAAATTTATTTGTATATACAACATCCAAATAATATGCAGATTTTACAACCAAATTTAGCAGGCTGAATGATATAGTTCGTTTGGCACAAGGCTTGTACGCACAAGTTTAGGGGGTTCGACCCCGGTTCAAATCGCTACAACTTGTAATGTAGAGGTGAGTGTGCCCCCTCCCCGCTATTGTGTCATCAAAATCTCCTCCAAAATAAATTAACTGAGGATTGAGAGAGTTGGAAGTCAAAATCTAATACTGACTTACGAGTCAAATCCTTCTTTTCCAAACACAGTTTAGATAACAGTCCTCGTTCTAGTTTTCCAGAAATGTTTCACAAACCATGAAATATTTACTTCTTAATTACATTGCTTTAAATTAAATGTTACTCCCAATTGTTTTGTAGTTCTATTGGGACGCTTACCATTATGCGTTCGCAAGTCCCCTGTCTAAGAATATTCCTTTAGCTTTTCCAGCTCAAAATGTTAAGAAAAACCTATGATTATGAACCTATTTCAGTCTATGATTAGAGAAATCCTACTATTCACTCTCTAAACTAAAATTGTAAAAACTCACTCTAAACTAAAATTGCCTGTATAATCAGGTATCAAATTCCTTAAATGGAATCGGATCGACACTCTTGTGTGGTCATAAGTTTTCCCCCCTCCCAATTTTTTCTGTCCCTTTTTTTCTTCGTACAGAGCATTCGTATTTAATGTTTTTATTACCTTCTATGCATTTGCAAGAATGCTCGAAAAAAATACATATATATATATATTCTTTTTATTCTCTTACCTTTATGTTTTTAATTATTTTCAGCTTTGTTTGTATGTACCTTGCAATATATTACATTTGTACTTTATAATATTACTTTTAATTTGTGATGCGTAAATTTAGTGTGTACTACAGTAAAAAAATGTGATTTAATATTATGTTTAATAAAGACTGAACGTGGGGGTGAGGGTGGATGTATCTCGATGTACCGTTTTGTAGCACTAAACTCTTTTTAGATGAGCTCAGTTCCGAAAGGCATTCCGCCGAATGTCCTTGTTTTGCTTGGAGTTTGACGTCAAAAAAAAAATCAAATCAACACTATTTTCTTTATGTGTTTTATTTTCTACCTTAACACTACTTTTTCACTAATTCATTTGTTTCCTGTAAGGAGCATCACATATGGTAAGGAAAATAGAAAGTGCAATACAGATTTAAGCTCATTTCGGACCATGGGCGCAGATGATCTACCGGCATTGGATGATCGAAATTTATAATTTGGTTAAGTTCAGCTTACCCGGACTCTTCCCCTGGTACTCTCCCCCCCCCTCAAGTGCCCAATGGATAAACTGACTCTGAGAAAGTGTACAGAAAAAGTGTGGTACTCATAAATTATTTTCCCAAATTAACCATCATATTAGAACCGCGAGTAATACACAGAAGCATGTACCCTTCAATTGTGACGCTATTTGTCTAACCTGTACGCCTTAAAAACAATTTTCAGTAAATTATTCGCCCACTCTTATTTTTCCTGAATTAAATAGTTTACTTTTACTTCAATAAACACTAGTGATCACATATTGTTTATTTTTAAGAAATGTTTGCTCTTAATGCATCAAACCACAACGTGGCTCTGTAATTAAATTTCATTATATTTCATTTGTAACGTGAAGTTTAAATGAATAATATTCGTGGCATCACTAACAAGTTTTCTGATTCCACAACCTTTTTGTTTTCCCCAGAAATTCCGAACAGAATAAAAATATTCAGGAATACAAATCAGTACAAAGATTTTACAATCTATTAGAAATCCAGGATGACGGAAAAAGAATCTTTATTTTTACCTCAATGGTATAAAAAGAAAAATAGATAACAAACAAAGCTAGCCAATTCAATTAAATATGTAAATAAAAATTAAAACGGATGGTTTGAATGAAATTAGCGAAATCTAAGATGAAAATGTGTAAGTTTACTTTTCACCGTCTATAATATAAAATTATTTAATCATAAAAATATTGTTTTGGCTATCCAATTAATGATTAAATTTCTAATTAAAGTTCAACTTAATTAAATTGAAAAGTTTCTAAATAACAATGTAGAAAGAATACATTTCATTCTCTTTCAGTAAGCTGTTAGAAAAAAAAAGGGTTATCTATTTATTTTTAATTTTGAAGTTATTATTTTATTGTATTATTAATTGTATTACTTTCTTTGTGTAATTACAAATGTATTTTCTATCTGTGTCCCTTAAGCCCACAGTAACAGTTTAGTTCATAGACATCCACCGCGAAATTTGCGTGCAAACATCGATTTAAATTTGCGAATTTGAATTTAGCTATTGATCGAAGTTTAAACTTTAAACTATGTTATAAATTATTGATGCATTAGGCAATAAGAAAAAGAAACGTACTGCATTATAAAAATAAGGAATTATGTGTTCAAGATCAATGCTACTTTTATAGTTAAAATGTAAAATTTGTCATGAAGTTCAATTTTTTTTTATTACGTTAATATTAATGAATAGCCAATATTTAATTCTTGAAAGTCATATTTCAAATAGCACCCTTTAATTGATTCACTTTATTTCATGATATGAGTATTGGATATTCATTTGTTTTACTTTGTTTTATATTTTTTAAAATATTACGCATAAATTAGTTCTTCATTAAAGTATTTTTTTTCATTTGTTGTAATATAGGAAACTCTTACCCAAAATTAAATAATGGATTTATGCATGGAATAAGTTAAAACTCAAAAGTATCTTTTTTGAAAGAAACGAGATTTTTTTGAAGATAATTCGTCTAAGCAACTACAGTTGTTGCACATTTCTTAAAGAATTATCTTCTTGCAATCTTTGACCATATGAATATTTTTTTTTCCTTTTTGAGATTTAAAATAAAATGCATGGCGGGTGGTTACTACAAGTCATATACAATTAAATATGCTAACATTTCTAAGTTAGGAAATATATATTACATTTATGTTATTTTTATACAGTTTTCCTTTTAAAGTCACATTTCTTAAAAACATTTGATGCATTACTGCTAATAAGAACAAAAAAGTACTGTTTTTAGGCTATCGTTTGAGTTAAATCATTAATATGTTACTGAAACTATTGAAAAAAATGTTAGTGACAACACTTCTTTTTTATCATGGACTTTAAAACATCAGAATTTTTTTTCTCAACTTATTTTAAAGTGTAAAAAGTGGCACTGGCACACAAACATCACCATGAATTAAATTCCTTTTACTGTGCTTATAAAACACAAAACTATATAAAACAGTTCAATGGAATGAAACCTTTTACTTGATTGCTTACATTGTATTACTGCTCACTGTTTTCTGAAAGTGGGAAGTAAGCACTAAGATACTTCACCCAAAACATTTTAAAAGTTATTTTTAAATACATCAGCAATTATTCTTCTAAGCAGCAGGAAAAAACTTTTCCTTTCGACTTTTCAACGCCATATCAGCTCAAATCCATACACTGACATTATCTCTCGACATTAGTTCTTTAGGATACCAACTAAATTCTGTGGTTCTTATCTCAGGGTAAAACAATGGTGCAAGAAAACAATTTTCCTTCTTCTTCAGTTCACTGCCCTTCCTCGTGAACAAAAAAGTGCCTAAAAGAAGAAGAGGAACAGCCTAGATATCCTTCTTCTGTTTATGGATGAGAACTCATGGAGGCTACGAAAAGAAAGTAATATATGGCTTTCGACAGATAAGGTATAGCCGTGATTGATGGGGTTTTCTTTTCAACTATACAGAAATTGTCTTTTGGATGAGGCGAAGAGAATGAAACTGAATATTTAGGTTAAAGTCTCTTCCTCTTTCCTTCGCAGTGGTAGAAGGAGAGGAAATACAAGTTGAAACACTTAACTAAACTTTTGCGCTAAATTGAAGCGATTTTACTATCCACGTTTCATGAGATTAATAATACTGCATAAATTGCATATTTTAGTAATAACTATTTGCAGTTTTTTTAGTCTAAACCCAATTTTTGAACTGGTGATTATTTGAATTCTGCACTTTTTTGTATAAATTTGTTTGTTACACAAAATGATCACATGGTTATATAATTTTGCGAACTGTTGTAAATTGTTACCTTTTGCATACCGTATAAGTTAATTTTAACAATTCAAAAGACAATTTGGTATGAGAATTAAGAATGATTTTTAACAAAAATTATATGTGCTCACAAACCATTTTTACTATAACAAATTAATTTTAGAAAAAAAAATTTTTTTTTCCAATTTAATTTTTGTTTAATGTATCAAAAACAACTAATTTTTTCTGTCAATATTTAAGCATTATTATAGAAGATAAAGCTGGTATGGGTCTTTTTCATCTGTATGTAAAGTGTTGTTAGCTCCTTGAACACATAGTTTGTTAATTCTTGTTATTCATAATACATTATTTGATGATGCATATTTTTTTATACATTTCCAACTGAAAACGCTAGATAATGCACAGATATTGTGCTGCTTTTTTATTTCCACCTCGGAACCATTAATCTTATATATATCTTGTGGTAGTTATATTGAAGAGGAAAACCCAATTGTGATTTAATTTTTCATTTGTACAAAAAGGCCAATGTTGGTTTTTCTAGACAACAGAAAATTTGCCAGGAAGTAATTTTGACTTTCCAGAAGTTATAACCGAAGAATTTTAAGTAGTTGTACAAACTAATCTAGTGGCAATACTGGCATTACATCACACATACTGAGGTGCCTTGGGAGAGCTTATTGTCGGAATTATTGCATCTACTATGTATGGTCATTAAATAGAGAGATAATTCTCCTTTTTCAAAAAAGAATACAATTGAAACTCCTTCATGAATTCCAGGTATAAAGTACAGATGTACATCTCTTAAAAATAATAGAACAGATATATACAGCTGTGCACTTTCACCCTTCATCGATTTGTCTTAAGAATGAATCTTTTACATATGTTTCCATCTTAGTCAATTGATTTTTTATATGTCTAATTATAATTTGGAGAGTTTTTATAGGTTTTCAAATCAATTTTAATCCATTCTACAACATGCATATACTTATTTTTTTCTATTATGATATATATGTATATATGCGAGTGTTACAACATTTATTTAATATAAATAACCAGCAAAAACCTCAGTCACTAATAATATTCATCCGGGCTTTCTTCTGTTTGTAGCACTGATCAAAATCCAGTAAATCCATAATGGATGAAACAGCTTGAAAGTATTGAAGAAAATTGTATGTGGAATATATATATTTGCACAGACAGAGAGAGAAACCATAGAGATAGACACGTATATATAGATGCACAGGATGTCTGAGAATGCCGTGGAGAAACTTGGAGGGGGAGGTAGAGAATATCCTGATAAGCCATAATTACATAGGAAAGCATGAGTGGAAATGTAACCCTAATGAGATAAAGAGACACAAAGACAGTAAGGAAACAATACAGAATGTAGTGTAAAATAACACATGGGCTGAAAAGTCCCGGGCCTAACAAAGAAAACACAGTTTTTTTTGTTCAAAATTAGCTTTATTCATCAACGTAATCTCCATCAAGAGCAACGCAATCATTCCAGCGCCGCTCTAACATTTCAATACCACTTTTGTAGAACGATTTATCTTTTGCCTCAAAATAGGCCTCAGTTTCAGCGATAGCCTCTTCATTCGTGCGAAATCTTACCGGCGAGCATTTTTTTCAGGTCTGCGAACAGCCAGTAGTCGCATTGCTTCGCTTAAACGGTATTTTTTCCCATCAAGAAGCAGTGTAAAATTAAAACACGAAATTGTTTTTGATCCATTGTTCTGAAAATAACAAAAGTAGCGTCACTCTTAGCACAATAACTCACAAACTAATGAATAGAATATCATGAAACTTTAACAGCTGTCTTTTGAAGGTTAGTATTAACTGAAAAAAAGGTGACTGTAATAAAACTAGCTCCATCTATGTGTTAGGCCCGGGACTTTTCAGCCCATGTGTTACTTCATTACAAATCCAAAAAACAAAAAAAAAAAGCATCACAGGAGTTGTTTGGAATTGCTGTCATTGGGATGCATGCACACACGATCCCGACGCGACATGGATTGGCGGAATAATGGGCGCTTTACAGATCGTATCAGCAGCGATAGATATTCGTGCCATCAGTCCATTTTAGAATTGACGGGCATTTTGTCAATTGGGGATCTAAAAGACCCATGGTCCGTTAGGTTCTGATGCACCCGAGCAAACGTTTGATGATTCGGTTGCAGCCTTGTTGGATATCTTTCTCCATACAACCGAACAGCAACATGTCCATTTCCATTGGCTAGGCCGTAGATGAAATAGACATCCGCCAACTCAGCGTTCGTATAACAATTCGAACATGTGCCGACCTTGCGAGCTCGCGTAAAGCATCACCTATCGCTTTCCCCACCCTTGCTTTCCTATGCAATTATTCTCTACCTCGCCTCCAAGTTTTTACACGCCATTCGGGGACTCCCTGTAAATATACATAAAGAAAGAGATAGAGAGGGTGGGGTGAAAGAAACCAAAAACAAAAAAACATGTCTTCTTTTTGATCTGTTGAAACATTTTACTTAAAGAAACACATTCTAGACACAGAGTATGTATATTGAAAAATATTATTTTTGAAAATTAAAGTTTATCATTTTTATCCGTAAAATTATACAAAAAAGTCCATAACTTTTGTTATATGAATTCAAAATAGTATTCTATTCATTGCTAATAGGTAGAAAAACATAATTAGATCTTATTAAATCCAATTAGACTATTTCCTTAAAATGTGATAGGACTTAGAAGTTTGTGTAGTATATTATGCGATTGAAGTGGGTTCCACATGTTTTCAAATTAATCTCCAAGGAAATATATCTTATTTACTTGATTTGAGAACCCTGACTTGTGAAGGAACTTGGATATGCAGATTAAGATTTCAATTTAGATCGGAAGTAAGAAAGCAGAGAATGATGATATTTTAATTGTTAGGAGATTAGCTTACGATTCTAAGATGTGATAATAAATTGGAGATTATTCGTTGTTATGATTGGACTCTGTGAGTTAGATTTAAGTTTTCGAGTCGATTCAGCTGGTGTATGGAGTTATTCCAGAATTAGTACATTCATATCCGGGACACGAATTAATCCTTTAAGAGTTAAGTGAATGATTGGTATTTTAATTTTGATTCACAATTTTATTACTCATGTTGTCATTTACATTTTGAGGTATTATGATGATTAAATGAAAAAAACTTGAATATTATAATGTCTTTTGATTCTTCTCTTCCCCACATTAACGTGAGCTCCGGTTCGTTTTAATAGTGTCACCCTAGACATTACCATCCCTGGATTAAGAACTGCTTCGGAAATAAGTGGTCATCTCGGGAAAAAAATTCTTAGTTGTGGAGAAAATATGGTGCTGATATGTTGTCGAAGAATCCAAGCGAGAATAAGGCTGAATCCCATGTTTCTTGAGAGATTGTCAAATCTTTGGTGTTGTCCTCAAAGGAGAAGTTAACTGAAGTTGGATCATAATTTTTTTCTTAAGAGCCTACACAAATACAGAGATATTCGACAATTGGTCAGAAAATTTAAAGTTAATTGATGTAATTATTTTTATGCTTAAAATTTGTCATCACAGAATGAATAAAGGCTATATATACCTAAATCATTAAGGATCAAAATTTTGATAAAAGATATATATGTCAATCTTATGTGTAGACTTTATGGAAAACGGAAGCAATTAATTAAAGTTAAAATTATTATTTCCTCAAAGAAATCATTTTAGAAATATTTCATAGTTTTATATCATTATTGAAACAAAATTGTTCGATTCTTGAAAGTAGTTATTTCATTATTGATATCATTGTTATAAATCTATACTTACTTTTTCACAGTGTCCTCAAATTAAAACGAATACATAATCTAATTCGAGTTTTTTTATTTTTTTTATTTTCTTATAAGAATAGTAAGCAATTAAGTTCAGAATACGCTAACACATTTATGAATAATATGCTTTTATTCACAACTTTTAACCCAGAAAAGAATGATGAAAGATAATAATTAATAGAAAGTAGTATTTAAAGTCAGGAAAATCTTATTTTATTTTGCATCTTTTTCAAAAAAAAGTAGGATTATTTTAATTCAAAACACCAGTGTCACTTTTTTGAACAATTATTTCTACTTCTAAAGGGTAATTATATTCAAATTTGTTTTCAGAATTTACCATTGCAGGATTTATTTTTAATATTATTTTTTGTGAAATCAAAAGAGAATTAATTGATACTACCACAAAAGAGATTTGTTAGGCACAAACTAATCCCAAGTAATTAAGTACTTTTATGTTTTTGAATATATCTCGTCATTTCACAATGTGTAAAAAATAGAGCTCTAGGTATTTATTTCATTTAAGCACTGCAATACAAACCTTTGATGAAAAACAAAGATAAGTTTTCGAACTGCAGTTAAGGTAATTAAAATTTCTTATTTTTTAAGCCATATATTTATGGTGACGTTGTGAAAAAGAACATCAGAAGAAAATTAATGCTAAACTGTCAGATTAATTACTTTAAATCTCTTTGACTTAGAAATTATTGCCAAGCAGTTGTTATTTCTCACTTTTTTTAAAGAAAAATTTGTAAATTAGTAATTATGGATTAAATGAGACTAGGCATATATGTATATAAGCAGGATTCTTAGGAATTTAATTTACTGAAAATAATGCAAGTTGGTAGTGCGTGAAATTCATTAAAGAAAAGTCTTATGATACTTAGATATACTTATTTTTTTATAAAAAGGTCACCAAAAGTTTATTTCATTTTTAAAAATTCATGAAAAAGGAAGAAATGATAATAAAGAAGTGCGATTTTAAAGAAAGGTTTCATAAGAGAGCTGAATTGTTTTAGTGGTAAGAACAGTTTTATTTAAAAAAAAAGGATGCTGGTAGAAGGCACTGACACTTTGAAACGCAGTGTTTAGGATAAAAGTATGCTCCATTAATTTATTATTCCAATAATGACTGTTCAACATACCTCCAGAGCATTGCCCAAAACAACTAAGGCAGCCATGTGATCTTTCAATCTCAACAAAAATCAATCTGTGTTCACCAAAGGCAGTCAATGGAAATCGCTTTACTGGATTGGCGTAGCATGGAGGCGCGCCCTTCTGCATAGCGTATTACAAATAGCACACTTCTTTGATTTATTGCAAGCATGACTAAAAATATTTCTGCTGCGAAAAAAAAATACGCCTACCATATGAACCTATGTTTGCAAACCGCACAGCCTTATCATCATTCTTTCCTTCTTTATGATGTTTTAAAGTTTGAAGGCACTTTTGGTACATCCAGTATCTACGCTTTCAACAGAAAACTGCGAAAAAAAATATCCTACTTTAAAGGGAAAAAATATTTTTTTAGGTTAATTTTATTTAGTATTTTAGAGGATGTTTCAAACATATAAAAGATTTACTTTATATTATTTTGGTTGCTTAGATTGAATATTTATAGTAAAGTATAAACATACTAAAGAGATGAAAAGATTAAAAAAATATAAAAAAGGCCTATTATAATTCTTCCAATATTGTTTTATTTTCTTCAAGATTTCACAAATAGAATCTTTTTTTGAGAATTTTGTACATTCTAGGGATATTTTTGTAATAAAACGTCTTACATATAAATTGTCTTTAGCAGTACGATAAGAAATCCAGGATTATTTTATTTAAATCTACATTTTTCGGGCAATGTCTTACTACTTGAAAATAATAAGTTAAAACTGTTCTTAATGATCTGTTCATCGTGCGATTTCTGAAAGTCATTTTCAAGTATCGTTGGGTTTTTTCCCCACTGCATTCAAGATATTTAGAGCTTCTGATAATATTCCCAGTTTTTGATTTTTATTATAAATCTTAGTTTTTCTTAAATTTTTCCTTAGTAATAACTGTATTATCAGTGAAACTATAAATTAAATAAAATTGTCTTGCATTTCTCTAGCAGAGAAAAAAAAAGGTTTAATTCAATTGCTTATGGATAATGGATATCCCGATAATGATAATGGAGTTAAAAAAAACATGAGATAATGAGTCTGAGCTACCAAATGAGGAAAATGAAGTATTAACTATTACTATATTTTCAGATGAAGTTTTATAGCAATGCTAATTTTAAATGAGATATCCAACATCTGTTTGGGTCTATTCACTAAAATATGTTATTATTATTTATTTAAAATGGTCGATTTTTTAAAAAATAATATGGATATTTCAGTGTCGAAACCAGTAATAAAAGGTAAAAATAAATCATATCCAAAGAATGAAACTAAGGAATGTAATTTTTCTTTAATTCATGTAACAAATACTCTAAAAATTTTAATGCAAGCTATAAAATATAGTTAAGTTTAAGAAATTTATAAACAAATACCGTCCCGAGCAAAGGACGTTATAAATAATATCTATTATTTTATTTAGTTATTCTGCAAGAAAAAAGTGCAATTTATTTTGGGATCTATTTAGAAAATTTTATAGATCACGAAAAATACGAACTAGAAAACATCAAATAAATCAATTAAATATAAACAAAAATGGCTTTTAAACCCCTTGCATGAAACTACATTATGTCTGTACTTCACTTTTTATATGTCTTGTTACATATCTCACCCTCTGTATCCATCTTGATTAAAATATTTTTTAAAAAAAATGAATTGCATTCAAAACATTTGGCAACATTGCTTACACTAAAGTTGATAAAGAGACAGATGTGTTTTTTTTTCTGGGAAAATAAATGTAACTTAATCAATTTAAGAAATAATTTTAGATTATCATTATTCGGAGTTCCATAAAAAATAGAACTTTTATGAAATCTTATCATAGGAAAGATGTACTTTTTTCTGAAATAAACATTAGATGAAAAATAAATAAAATAAGAAAAAAAGATTTGTATATTTTTTAAGCATAATAATAGTATGTAGCGGTGGGATCTATATAAGCCAGTAACAGCCTCCAGATTGAAGTGATCATTTTGGTCTAGTGGTAAGTTACGTGTTTACGGAACCGAAGGTACGGAATTTTATCCTCCTCATTGGTGAACTTAACACGGAATAAGAAAAATGCAACCTTCGCGCAACTGTCGTGGCGCCATCTATCCCCCTCAATAGCAATCAAAAACCGTCAGATCCGCTTTACGCAGCAAACAAAGCTATCAGATACTCATGATGCTGCTAACAAAACCATCAGATCCACTTGACGCAGCAAACTAAACCGTCAAATCCCCTTGACGCAGCAAATGAAGCCGTCAGACACACTTGACGCAACAATCAAAGCCGTTAGACACACTTGAAGTAACAATCAAAGCCGTTAGACACACTTGAAGTAACAATCAAGTTATCAGACACACTTAACGCAACAGCAACAACTCCACTCACTCGCTATAACAACTATATCATTCCGTTCGCCTATCCACCGACTCGCTGGTAGTGGTGTGTGTAACGGTGGTAACTGAATAGGCCAGTAACAGCCTCCATACTGAAGTGATCATTTTGGTCTAGTGGTGAGTTACGTGCTTATGGAACCGAAGGTATCAAGTTCTACTCGTAGCATACTCAAGTATAAACACGTATCTAATATAACTTTATCATATGCATTCTAATACACAAAATGATACATGCTTGACTTCATGAATGCAGGCCTTAAGATAAGCCTGTATCCATCGAGCATCAAGCTGATACTCTTTCAAATAAGTAAATACATACAAGACACTCTTAATACTCAAGACACACACATTGGAAAACATTTTGATTCACACCTTGTATATATAAATATACAAAAATCTCTCCTTATGTACCAAAATATTTCTTCGTTTTCTGAAAACTCAGTGACATACAAATCAGTGTTCTACAAAATTAAGACTTTTATATAGAGAAGTAGAGCGCGTCAAAAAGAAAATGGTTTCAGCTGTTAATCACCATGTCTTTCTTCTATTGAAAGAAACAAATCCATTCAAGGAAAATTCTTCCATCTTCTGTAACAAAATTTCTTAGACACTTATTAAAATATTCTTCCTTTCTCAGTGTCAAAAGATTCTGTCATTCAAAAGGATCTTCATTTGCCACAGAATTTGTAATAGCATCCACGGAAAGAAACGACAATAGCGAACAAAGCAAAAGGGAAAGGAAGAAAGAATAAATACACAAGACGAAAAAAAGAAGGCTTGTTGGAGATGGAATCAAAGATGCTGCTCTAAATAGAAATGGGAAGACATCTGAAATAGTTATTTTCCTTTGCAAAGGATTTTCGAACTGACCATTAATTATTTGCTTAGAAGTAAGGATGCCATAATGGCCCAGTAAGCACTCCGAGTTGGCGATGTATTCGCCTTTGGCTGGTGACAAAACATATATAAAAATGTTTTTTGAAATGATTTCTAGGGACGGATTACCCCTTGAATTTGTCTTGTTTAAAAAAAAACATTATGAAGAAAGGTTTTGTGTGCATATGTTTAATAAGTAGTTTTTAAAAATACAGAAAATCGATATATTTTCAATATTTTGTTTTCTATAAAAAATTACATTTCAAAAATATTAACAATGTAGGTTAAGTATTCAAACTAGCACGAATGCATAAATTCAAATAACAAAAATCCAACGAGCTCAAAACAAATTTCAAACTTCAAAAATAACATTACATAAAAATCTCTAATATATTATGTTACTATTGTTTGTATGTATTACAAATGATAACAATAGCAGTGCAATACACTAAATAACATATATTTTATGTAACGCATTGATTACTAACTACATAGCCATGATGACTTAATCCCCCCTCCCCCCAAAAAGCACAACATTTTCAAACTTCATTTCTAAGAAATTATTTATATTATTCATTTCACTTTGTCATGAAAGAATTTTTATTATTTTTTAATATGTTGGCGAGTTAATAGCGGTGTGATTTTTTTTTTCATTTTATTTTGGCTATATTTACTCAATAACATTAATTTGCAGTAAAATTATTTCCAAGGCAGATTATCATGGTAATGATGCAGAAAGATAAAAATAGTAATTTCATAAAAAAATCACAATAGAAAACATAGCAAAAGACTACTAATTACAGAATTAGATGTATGTCCATCATTTCAAAGCTTATATACATATATTACAAACGTCTGGATACATAAATTTATTAACCCGTTCCGTACCATGATAACATTTACGAGATCACGCATTTCTTCCTCTAGAGCCCAAATTATCATATATGTGATTGCGCTTTCCCTGCTCTGAAGCCCATGATCACGCATGTGTGATCTGAGTTTGGAACGTTTTTTTATTAATTTTTACAAAATACTAGATGGCAGTTGAAGTCCGTTTTTTTTTTCGAGTAATGTTTCACAAAATTTGAACTACAAATGTGTTTTTTGAAGATTTTTTTTTAATACAGCGAAAATTTTGTACTGTATGTTCAGATATAATCAATGCTAGTAAATAGTAAAGTTTAGCGTATCCAATTGCTTTAAATATTTTATACGATTTTTTAAAGGTAATTAGGCTTAGCTGGGAAATTCGCCCAGTTCCGTGCGTGCGTAAAATCTCGGAACGTGCGGGCCTTGGGAAACACTTATTTCTCCTTTCGGTGGTCCTGAAATGGGTTAATAACATGTAAAGTTTACAAATATATTGAGATTTTAAAAACTGTGCTTAGATATGGTAAGCTGATTATCTGCTAAGTGTTTCGATAATTGCACCTAATTTTCTATATATAATACAATTAATATACATCTTTCCATATATATGTATGTCTTACAATACGGGCTTCGGTATATATATACACTTGCTTTTTCGCTAGTAAGGAATGAGATATGCATATATAGTACGATATTAATAAAACTCTAACTATTTCTCTGATAATTACGCATGTTGTAGTTGTGTGATTTTTAATGCCACCTGTTTCATGACCTGATCGATGCCCACAAAATTCATTGCAGTAAAAGGCTTAATACTTACGCCATTCTTTAACCGTAGATCTGATCACCATACAGGTGACAGAACGATTTTGCTCGGTTTCAACAAAATTTTGAAAGAGAACACCAGAGAGGCAGACCCCCTCTCCTCTCTTAATCTTTCACGAATCTCACAAGTGAACTTGCGGTTCGACGGCTATTTAAAGTACCTCCGTGTAGCATAGGCACTATCCATTTGCAAACATACATGCCTTCTCCAGAACGATATGGAAAGGAATGATTTTCTTATTCAATTATGTACAAATAGTTATAACACTTAAGTATAAATAGTCAAGATAGTAAGACATATTAGCCACAGTAGTACAATAGCAAACTCCTGGCCTTAGGGACCAAGACTCCAGGCTTATAAACAAAGTTATATATATATATATATATATATATTTATATCTGCATTTCTCAAACTGTGGGGCGCGCCCCCATTGGAGGGACGTGATAACACCACTAGGGGGGCGCGAGCGTATTGAAAGGTCGAAGATTATTTCAAAATATTACTACTCGCTACTTCAGTAATTAAAATTACTGAATGAGACTAAAAGTAAACCAACAAAATACATCCTGACACAATAAAAAATAAATTCACTTTTGCACTGATAAATGTATTAGTACTGCACATATTATTTTATAATTAATTTAATAATACCAAGTTAAAAACAAATTTAATATTTACCAGTGACCCCCATGGTCTTGTCTTGTATAAAATTGTATAAAAAAATAACACTCATCTTAATAATTTGTTCGGCTTATAATTAATCATTTTACTGTCTATTAAAATTTATGTGATTCCCTCCGAAATGCCACCGTTTTCCACGAAGGCGTGCGTATGTCATATATTGAGAGGGGGGGGGGGTGAGAGAATAATGAAACCCATCGCAAACTTTGTCAAGGTCCTTTTATTGCATTCCAAAGTCTTCGGAATAATTTTATGGATACTAGTGCACAGAAAAGATCGTACTTCTGAAAGTTGTATATATACGTCAGAGGAAAATAACACTTTGACTGAGTGAGACGTTTTTATACATCGGTGGCATTTAAGAGGTTTAAGTCGTATATTTTAGCTATATCATCAAAATATAGTATCATCATTGAATTCAATAATTTGTTACTTTATGGAGGTGAAGGGCGTGATGAAAATTATGATTGAATATTGGGTCGCAAATATTGAAAGTTTGAGAAGAACACTGATATATACATTTATATATTATATATTAACTCAACTCAGTGACACAACAGCCCATGAGGGCTAAGGCCTACTGAGCCCACCTCAGTATATGTGACCTTAGGTTCTGAGGTGCATGAGCAGATGTTCCGGTCAGGTGGTCAGTCTGATCTGAAACCCCTAGTGTTAAGTTCCCAAGCAAGCTTGGTACTCATTTTATCGACCCACTGAAGGAATGAAAAGGCTGAGTTAACCTCGCCCAGCCCGAGGATTAAACTTCAGACCTATGGTGTGGAAGCGCAATGCACTAACCACTCATCCACTGTGCTTCATATATATATATATATATATATATTTTTTTTTTTTTTTTTTTTTTTTTTTTTTTTTTTTTTTTTTTTATTTTTTTTATTATATTTTATCTCTTTTTATATATATATATATATATATATATATAATTTCTCTTTCTAATTTTTTCAATTAAGATCCTTTTTCCACCGTATAAAAATAACACAAATATAAATATAAATTAGAAATAACACAATAATATGCAATAATATAAATATAAATTTATATGTACTTCATACTAGTCCAGAAAGAATATGAATACTTATATTTTTGAATTGCATAATATTGATTCAATTTATATATATATGAGCAACCAATTTGCTTGTTTTATTAGTTTTTTATATGAAAACGTATAATAATTCCTCTAATAGTGTTTTTTCCTTAACCATTCATCTCACTAATTTTTAATATATTTTCAATTAAAATGCAATGCAAAAAAGATAAATAATCGCTAATAATTTAGAAATATATAATTGGCATAAATATTGCAATTTTTAGAAATGCAGTTATTTTAAGCACATCTAAAATTTCAACAAAAGTATACAAATAGGTTTTTTTTAGCTTAAATAGCTCCATTTCATTCTCAATCCAAATGCAACCATGAAAGAGAGCAAAATTCAGGGACCATTTAAATTGGAAGAATTTTATTCATCCAACAGTTCGCTTTGCAACGAATCCGTGTACACATTCTCTGAGGATCATTAGAGTCACCATGTTTTAATCATATTGACGAGTCCGTGAAAAATGTTCCTGCTGAATTTAATGAGTTCCCTACACCCCCTTTTCCACCTCTTTTGCTCCAACAGCCAATCAGAAACATCGGTGGTTATAAATTCGGATTTCTTTAATTACGACGAAAGGTTTTGTGAATGTGCTGTTCGAATTATTGTCATTACCAACAATGACTTTCGGCAACATGCATTACTGCACAAAATACCGAGAATTTATGGCTAATGGATGTGAAAAACTTAATTAAAGTATAATTTTTTTCCTTCTTCTTTTTGAGTTAGTTTGTCGTACTTAGCGTGATATAATTTAATGCATTTGAGGCACATTCATTTTTTTAAAAAAAGGGGAGAAAAAATTTTTCGAAAGGTTTATCTAAATTTTTAAATCATATCCCACTTGTTTGAAGTACATTCTTATTAAGTGAAGATCATTTCTTAATCTTGATAATGCTTTTATTCTGCAATAAATTTATCTCTTATCTGTTTGTGAAAATGTTTTGTGATTTGAATTTTTACACAATTACGGTTATCTTTATTTAAATTATTTTCACATTTTTTTTCCTTACCTGCAAAGCCAAAGATGGACTTTTATCTAAATTGAGAAGATATTTCCTTTGAATTTTTAAACAAAAGTTATCTGAAAAAGTTTGAATTTTAAAGAAATTGTTATACCATAAATGTATACAAACTGTTTTTTTTTAATTATGTTGATCGTGTTTCACATTTATATGAGTTGAAATTTACATTTCTTAAGCCAAAATGTTCTATAGTTTAACTACATTTACGTAATTTAGTTTCTTATCTGCTGATTAAGCGTATTTTTAAGATCTGTTTTAATTCCAAATTGTTATCTTAATGTATCTATTTTCAACCGCCAAGTAAATAGTTTCTTATCATACAAAAGAAATAATTTTCTGAAAGAAAAACGAATGAGTGAAATAATAACCCCCCCCCCCCAGTACTTGAATGAAAACATAGTGTTTTGAGTGTTTATGGAAACAGAGTTAACATGTTAAGTATTTGTGTGTAAGATGTATTCTGTAAAAATTCCAAACTTATGACAAGTATGATTGATTTCTCCGCACCTGTTAATCAGTGTAAAATATTTTGTTCCTAAAATAGTGTGTTCATTTATGTCCAAACCTACTAGTGAAGTAAAAACGATATACAAAATCATTTTAAAATTCTTAAGTGCTGTAAATTTTAACTAGGATGAAATTTCTTGAGTGAGAGTTGTTTTAACGTCATAATATAAATCAGGGGTTCCAAAATCCCTCTTTATGTATCAACTTAACATAGACGACATCCAAGATTTTGAACATTCCTTTCCGACTTTATATTCTTGGTCAAAATACAAGTTTTAATAGACTTAAAGAGAGAAATTTCAACATTACATATACGAGACTCCGCGGATCTTAGTGTAACAACTGCTGCAAAAGAAACATTAAGGCAATTGGGAAAGGTCTTCCTAATTTTGAACCTCGGTTAAATAATAAGGACGACAATATTTTGTCATTAACATGTTATTTCTCCTTAGAATTGTAAAAATAAAATTTAATATATGTTGTAATGATTTTCCTTAAAACTTTGAAAATTGTTCTTTGATTTTTACAATTAAAGTTTTGAAAAAATATATATTTGTAAGATTCTACTAATTTAAAAAAAAACATAGAATTGAGAAATTTAAAGTTGTGTAAGTAGTAATTGCATATATATAGTTCCTTACCTAGTAATACCAATAAAACATTTCTATTAAATAAGAGGAATATATTATATAAGAGGAAGTTTCAATAATATGTATTCAATGCTGTTTACAAGTTCCTACATGCTGCCACTAAAGATACGTTATCTAAATTGGAAATATTAAATAATAATTTTAAATGATATCTTAGTGAGAAAATATATATGTAGCTACATGATAAGTAAGTATTATACTTTGATTTTACATTCGAATTTATATTCATTGGGGAAAAAATGTAATAATACTTAGCCTTACATTCAAATAATTCGTTAATTTTACTTAATGCGTACTTTGCGTGTTATTTTTAATTGAATTTTTTAATCAAATAAATCATTTAGTTGCACGTATCTAAATTTCTTAGAAAAAAAGGTTAACCAACCTCATAACCTCTGTTTCTTTACTCGACCTTATATTAAAAAGAAACCATGTTTTCCTTAATATTAAAATTTGCACGAAAGGAAACGTCTTGAAAGAATAAAAGAAACATTTCTAAAATATTCTTTCAAATTTCCTTGCAACATCCGAAGACGGCATAAGCTTGTAAGACATCTCTTAAGAACATCGGAAATGAAATGTTCTGCGATGGAAACCAATGAAATTTGTGCAAACGGTGAAGTGGAAGTTGAAGTACTTGAAATACATGCGGGGATATTAAATGAAGGGACTACAAATAAAATAAATGTATGCGCAACTTCCTTTTTATTCATCGTATACGACGACATAAAAAGAGACACCTTCAGTACGTAAAACTTCTCCGCTCTGTATTGATTATGCAAGCAGCAGCTTTGGATGGGACATTGGACCAGGGTTTGTTGAAGTAATAGTGCTTTTGGAAGCAGCATATGGAGGATAAATGCCTAGAGCCTATTGTACATGTTTATAAATGACGTAAAGAATTAAAGTTCATCTCAATTTTTGAAAAAGAAGCAAAAAGAAAAGTTAATCGTATTTTGTATAGATTTTTTGAATGTGATCTGTAGTGTTTCTTCTTTCGTATTGTAATGCCATTTTGTCCTGGATTTCTTTTAAGTAATTCCCAAACTGAAATGAGATGACTGTATTTAATTTTGAACGATCGAAGGAAATTTGTTTGGAATTGTAAAAACTAAGCAAAAAATGAAGTTATTCATTTTTCTATCATTCATTTCACACCATTCTGATACTTAACGCGAATTTTTAAATCAAAACATTAGATCGAAATGTATGGAAGCGAGTTAAATACCGATTTTATATATGGCAGCATTAAAAAATATATATTTAGTGCAAAAAATTAAATTTCTGCATGTATCTAAATAATGTCTATTTTTTTAAAAAAAAATGACATACATTATGAATTTTTATTATTGGATAATTTTTTAATTATGATAACTTATTTAATTTAATTATAACATGAATTTTTAATTATATCTGATATAATCTTAATCCATGATTTTATTATCAGTTCACTCCCTTTTTACAGTCTTGAAAAGAGGAAAATTATTGCACAGGAGCATTTTGTAAGAAAATATATGTATTATAAGGCGAAAATTAAAAAAAAAATGCAATCTGAAAATACAGGTGAACAATACACCGGAACATATGGTGCATAAAGTTTTGGGATCTTATTACTTTTTATTCAAACATATTTTTTTTAGTTTAAAATCCTAAGACAAGCTAGAAGAGTTTCTTACAAAATATTATTAAAAGCAATTTCTACTTTTAGTTGAAACTTGCAAATTAGAAGCTTGTGATGAGAGATGCAATTTTTGATATTTAGAGGAATTAAAGGACACTGTTCGACCTCAAGTTCCTACATAAGTATTGCACTTGCAAACAATATAAGAAACCGATTTAAAGCAATATGATATAATTGAGTTTGATTTATGGTTTTATTTGTTGTATAATTAACATATAAACGCTAGTCTCTCTCTCTGTCTTTCAGTTATTTTCACTTACTTAATAACTTACATATTTAGTAAAAAATTAAGTTTACAAAATTATAGTTCTTAAGGAATATTACAGAATTCCATTAATTATCTCAAAATAATCTCCAAAGCATCGTTTCTTAAGCTGTGGGGCGCACCCCCTAGGGGGCATGATAACCCTATGTGGAGGCTTGAGCTATCAAAAATTCTAAAAAAAGATTAAATAATTATTAATTTACTAAAAAGAATCAAAACAAATTACATTCTGACATAAAAGATATATATACTGTTAATCTGATATGGTATAAATGTATAAATACTGTGAAATGCAATTGAAAATTAATTTATCAATACTAAATTAAAAACAAGTTTATTAATTACTAGTGACTTCCATAGGTATGTCATGCCAAATTATGTACAAAATTCAATCCGCATCTTAAAAATTTGTACGGTTTATAATTATAGTCTTTTTGTTAGTTTAGCACGTCAAAGTATATTATTATTGCATTCAATACGTTTTTATTGTATGGGTATGGGTGCAATGAAAATTATGACAGAAAATTGGGTCGAAAATATTGAAAGTTTGAGAAGAACTGCTCTAAGGTATGTACGGTAAGGTCTAATGTTAGGTATTTAATAATAACTTCATTATAAAGAATTGGGGCTTTTAGACGTTTTCTTGTTATGTAAAGAAAATAATACAATTTTTTATACGCGTCACAAAAATGTATCAATTTTATTCAGCTAAACAGATCCATAAAAACTCCAACTCTCCGAGCCTAAAAAGATGTATATTTGATAGATTGTTAGTTAAAATGTAATAAAATTCAGTTTGTATCATCTTTTTCTGAAGCACTTTCTCTTGAAACAAAAACATAAATTATAAATAAAATATTGTCTTTAACTATCAAGAATTATAGAAATCATCCGTAGTGAATCTCTTTTACTTGTAAATTTATTTTCATGAAAACGAATTAAAAATCAGTCTTAACAATTCATTTTTTCAATTCCTACTATTAGTTAACTCGCTCCCTGTATGAATTTATATATCATGTTCAAATTTTTAATCGTTAATTAAATACTTTCTATTCATCCATTCACGTTCAAATACATTTTATTAAAAATTTTGTATTGGATTATACTTGATGTTAACACAATTATTTCAAATAAAAATACATTAATTAAATTAAAAAACGAAAAACATAGTAACAAGCGAAAGTAATGGTTCAACAGCATATATAAAAAGGAAAATCTTTCGTTTTGTCCTTGTAGCGCAATGAATAACGAATTGGACTTCTTATACATGTTTCATGAGTTTGAATCCCACCTGTGATGGGCCAATTTCTGAGAAAGTGGATTCGTTTTTACGATGTTATTTTATTAGAATAATGAAATTTTATTAATGATTGAATAGTAATAAACAAAACAAGATATCAATCATTGGCATGGCCAAGTAATTTTAGCCCGTTTCTCACATGTTGTATTTTACAATAATGCAACTAATGAACTTTTTACTAACAGAAAGTAGCACTGTACCACTCCTCTAATTTTACTACTATTGAGCTGGAAAAAAAAATTCTGCGAAAATTTCGTGGAAAACTCGAGAAAATTTTATGGAAAACTCAGGAAATTTTTGTGGAAAAATCGTGAAAATTCGGGGAACATTTTGAGGAAAACTCGGGAAATTTTGTGTAAACTCAGTAAAATTTGGGATAAATTTGATAAAATCCCGAGATATTCAGAAAAATCTTGTGGAAAATTCGGAAAATTCCATGGAAACTCGGGAAAATTTGGTACGATTTTTTTTGAAAACTAGTTAAAATTTGAGAAAATTTTGTTATAAACTAGTGAAATTCAGGAAAATTTGTAGGAAAATTCGGGAAAACTATGGGAAAATTTAAATATTATTCGGCTCATCTAGGGCACAAATGTGACCCAATGCCGGAAACCCGAGGTCAATTGGTTGTTTATTGGCTGAGAAAAAGGTACAACAAAATATGGAACGATGACAATGACGAAATTTGCGTCCTAATAGAACTTTTGTTCCACTACGTGAACAATGCGCTAAAAATAGTCCAGCTCCATATAAAGGAAGGGAAATTGAAAATTGTGCAAGGAAAATGACTTTCTGTTTTGTCACTTCCTATTGTGATTCTGTCATATATATATATATATACATATTTATATTATTGCAACTGTTTAACACAAATAAACTAAAATAAAATTTTTCTTTGTTGACCTAAGTAGAAAATAACTTAATTATTTTTGTATTACTTGTTATAAGAAAATACTAGGATTGTTTTCTTTTATTTTAAAAACAGCATTAAATATCGAACATGTAACAATACAAAACATTTCACGCACACAAATTCAAAAACAACATTCAGAGAAGAAATACTTTTCAAGAAAAAAAAAAAAAAAGGGATTATTTTTTTCAGAAAAACACTAAAAAGCAAATAATACAATGTTTGTTTGGAATGCTTCAACCCCATTAAAAGCTTTTCCATTTCTAGCAGAAAATATTTTCTCTCGAGTAAAAATGACAGTTGATTACAGGTTGTAACTCATCTTGTGAGAGAAGGATTCCTTTCTATAATCAACGAAGACAGGCCACTGGCTCACTCAACCAATTTCTCATACTGTAATCTAGCTTTAGATAATACGCAATATTACATTTGCCGCATTTTCTTTTATTTCTTTTATCGTTTCACCGAGGATTTAGCCGAAGGAAAAAAATATATATATAAAATCTAAGGAAGGGGAGATGAGTTTACAGTGGAATAGCTTTTATGTTTTGTCCATTATTTTATTTTTTGTGTTAGAGGAAACTAGTTATTTAATATTTTAAAAATTCAATTCTTGCTCCGAGCTGAGTTACTTTTTAGCGTCATGTAAGAAATTTCTTTTTCAGTTTAATTTTGTTTGCATTGAGTGACTGTGTTTCGGATATTACAAAAACAGAGACTTGTTTAGAGTATTTTGCAAACGTTGTTCATAAATTACATTATATAATATATTATTTAGCAAACCTGTTTGTGATAAAAATCCATTAGAAGGTCGAATAGAGTATAAATTTGGTAAATAATGTACGTTAACATTTTTATTTCTTTTTTTTTCTATGAGTTTTTAAAAGCATTATTTATAATTTAGTAAGGCATATAACAATTTATTTTTGTTGAATTATCCATTCATTGAAGGCAGATGTGTTTTTCAAATGGGAACTTATTTTTATTCAATAAATTAAATTATGTTAAATGCATTAAATGTGAAAAAAAATCTTTTTTTAAAAACTTTTTATTACATTTTGTAAAAAAGAAAAGAAAAAAAAGTTTATAACGTAGATTGCTAAAATTTATTTTTTAAAAGTTATCCATTCACATATTTAATTCTCATTTTGTGACATATTGACTTGCTTTAAGAAATTGAATTTAAACTAAATAATAAATTCAAAATAATATTAAATATTCTACTAGAAACAAAATTTTATGATGAGTACAAAAATGTTGTTACAGACCAAGTGCCAAATTATTGTTTCTAAGAAGCATGCTACTTCTTCCTTTGGTGGTTGAATCTTATTTTAGTCCACACCCTTATTTAAGGCCCAAATTTGCCTATTTTTATCCACATATTGGAAATAAATCCAATATAGAAGAATGAACTACTGGCACAATTGGGCTCAATTCATTTTTATTTGACAAAAGTATGAAGAAAAAGAGTATTTTACAACTATTTGTATTCGAGCGACTTCATTCTGTTTGAAAATTATTTAATTCTATTTATTTTGTAGTTATAGATTGTTAAAAAAATAGCAATTTCTATGACTACTGCATAGTTTAAACAGTAATTTAAAAATTGGATCAAAATAACAGAGCGAAGTTTAAATCTAACTAATTATTTTACAATAAAAAAGTCATGAATACGCGAACACAGTAAGTGTTTGTACAGGAATTGGGAACAGCTTTCCACAATTGACTGCATATTATGGCATTTAGCAACATGTTTTCGTTTGACAAATTGGTTAACTGTATAAGACGCAAGTGCCCATATCCCTTGATGTAAATTAGTTCAGTTAATCAGAGCCTATTTAACAGGAATGCTGTTGAAACCATATTGCTTTTCCTCATTTCAAGTTCAAACTATAAGAAAGCTATTTCTTTGTTTGAACAAACATTCTAAAGAAAAAAGATTGAATAATATCCAAATGAAACTAATACTGGGAATTGCTTTAAAAATATCAAAGTTGTTAAGAAATGAATGTTAAGAAAATTGTTTATTCAAATTAATATTGTAAGCTTACTATATTTATATCTCTGGTAACATAGAAAACATTAAAGAGTGAATCAGGCAATGATAGTTTTCTTTTTAAATCAAAGGTTAATAACTAATAAAAGAAACTGTATTATACTTTCATCACTCTCATAAAAATTTCCTCTTCCAAACTTTTTTTATTTCCATATCGACTGGCGCGAGGTGAGAGTTCATAGAAGAGGGAAAATACCACACATATGGCCTCTCTCTTAACAGCTTCAGAATTTTCGATAAATCATTTGGGTTTGAAATCTAAATCCCTTAAATCTTTAAAAACCTCATTTAAATGAGAAATTTTCCTTTCTTCGAAATGAAAATCTCATTAGAACAAAAATTGTGTTTATACAGAAAGAAACTTCTTATTATAAACGAGGAATAGCTGCTAATTAAATTTGAAAATTGTTTTTCATTTATTGAAAGCAGGTATTTTTCTTCACAATGTTATCGAAAGAAGAGTACAACATTTGTATTAAGAGGTATTTAAAAATAATGAATTGCTCAGAGGATTTGACAAATAGATCAATAAAAGTGCAGTGCATTCCATGTATTAAGTTTAAGGGGACATGTGTGGTACGATAAACATAAAGTTTTTCAATTTAATAATTTTCATAGTTTTTTTTAGTTGCCTCCTAAGTGTATGCATGATGTAAAACCAATTTTGTGCTCAAAATTTCATAAAAAGCTAACCATCTAATTTTTTAAGGGAAAAACTCGAAACTAATGAAGTGATTTTAAAATGCTGCTTCTCCTACAAAAATTGGCACATATATATGAAATTATTTCATTTACAAGTACGTCAAACTATGTATAATAATAGTTAGTATGTGGGTTTTGTGATAACATGATTGATATTCGTACAATACTTCTTTTTATGGATGCTTATTGAAAATTCCTTAAAAATTGTGCAAATTCCAAGTTAAAAAATATTTTAAAAAAATAATAATACTTTTTTTTATTGAAAATGCATACCACAACTTTTGTTCCGTGTACATTTAGCAATAAGTGAAAAAATTTCCAAGTATTAGGCACAATGGAAAAAAAAAGCCTTAACATTTTAAATGAAGACAAACTAGTTATTTTATGTTTCCGAGATAAGTCAATTTAAAGTTTTGATTTGCCATTGGAATGTGCATAAAAACATTAGTAAAAGTTATCACAACTCTGAATTTTTTAAGCTTAGAGCTTTCAAATTGTAAAACAAAAGAAAAAAAATTAGATTTGATTTTTTGACCTACTTTTATCAATAGAATCGTACTGTGTCCCCTTAAGAATGTATTGAAAAGTCAATAAATGAAAAAAAAAGTATTATTAAAATAAATAAAAATATTAAATGATATTTGTATGTATGATGCTGAGTAAAATATCAAAGTAGAGCATAAACTATTCGATTTAAAAAAAATGCGCCGCTGAAATACTGAAAAAGCAAAAACTTAAAAGCTTTATAAAATAATACTTACACTGAATATCTAATTTCACAACATCACTTTCTCCTTCACCTTCAGAATTCGTTGCTTGACACCTATACATGCCTCTATTCTCTCTTCCAACCTTTTGAAGTATAAGAGACTGGTTATTGACGAGAATGCCTCTCGATAAATTGGTTGCAAGTTGTTCGTCGTCTGAGTACCAAGTAACCTCTGTGACAGCTGGATTGGCTTTGATGTTACATTCAAAATATACATCATTGCCTTCTTTGATAGCTGAATGTTGGTTGCTTGTGCCCAAAGCTAATCTGAGTTGTGGAGCATCTGCAAATAAATTATAAAACATTAATAAGAAAGGAACACTAGTTCAGCTTTTATGCGCATCGGAGAACTTATGCTGATCTGCTAGTTTTTCTAATAGTTGTGATAACAAATGGTACACACATAAATACTTCGTATACAAGTAATGTTATTTTATATGAATAAAATTATTTATGAAATGCAATATTTAAGCGGACTATTCTATACTTAAGGGTGTTTTCGCCATATGCACAAAAGCATGAATTTAACGCGAAAGACATTTTCAAAGTAAAAAAATGCCTCAATTTTTACAAAATTTTTGTGACATTGTATCTCATGCATTTGTTTCTAATACAGTGTTCTTAAAATTTGAAATAAATAATTAGTTTTTACTTTTAACATGTAAAGTGTAGCTCATTTATCATTATGATATAAAAGAAGAAATGCGAAACAAATTTTATGAAAGAAAAAAAAAATCTTTCAACTTGGATAAAAATGAGTAATATGATAAAATAAGTCATTATCGACAGGATAGTGAAGCCTGAATTTAATATTAATGCTTGAGTAATTTTACAATTCTGAAAATTTCGAATTTGAGTCATATTCTTTGACATTAGCCGAAAACAGCCTTAAGGTATCTCTCTGACTACACTAAAATTGTGAATTTTGCCAAACACTGTCCATTTTTTAAAGATTTTATTTTACAGACCATCTTATTAGCTTTATAAAAATATCAAATTTATTATTTTCCGTTGACTAGAAGAAAACCTGCAAGTGTTTTAGTAAAAGCAGATGTCATTACTTTAAGCACGATGCCACACTTTAAAACGCATTTTACTCGAAATGTGTTGTTTTGAAAATACTCGAACGTAGACTACGACTGCTAAAAAACTTTTGAAAATAATTAAGTGAAATTTTTTGTCTATGTTCTGTATTATAGTAGAAGTGTATTAACTTTCAGATTCATCAATCAATGTTTTATTACAAAACTTACAGTTCCTTATGTGAATATAATCACTGTTATTTTAAGCAATTTCATATAATAATTTAGGCAAAGTGCTCTAGTTTTTGTAAAAATTAAAATGTCTCTTATCCTGAAGGTCAATTAAAAAATGAATTACACAGCAACACATCAGATTTGAAAAATTGAAAATTTGTCCAGAAACTTTTGGTATAGTATGCGCCCGGTTTATGTTATATTTTGTAAATTTTTAACATTTTTTTTTTCCATTTTAGTAATATAATCATTTTTCTCTCTCTTCTTAATTTTAGCATATATTTCTTAAAATGTACTAAACAAATTTAAAAACCTCAAATAAATCCCCATATATCCTTTTTTTAAAAATATTTTCGCAGGTAGTCGGATACTTTAATTTGTAAAAGCAAAAAATGCGCGTAAATTAAAGGGAAATAAACTTTTTTACTGAATTATTATATTGAAGCAAATCTTCTCAAATGAACCTAAGTAATATTGTTAAAGCCATTCTAATTCTCCATTTTAAATCATACCGAACTTATAACATTTTTAGATGACAGACAATCTCGTAAATACGTATATAAACATTACGAAACTAGAATTTTGTGACAGAGGTAAGTTAAGTGTATGAGCTCTGACGGGTTTTCGACATGTAATAAAAAATAATCTTGTAACAAAATTATAAAAGGAAAATACCCTCTTTGAATAATTCAAATTTCCAATTAAAAAAAGGAGATGGATTTAATGGTCTTAAATGAGCTTACTTAGCTTACTAAGCTTAATGTTTTGAATTTATTATCTTTCGCTAATGAAATGAACGAATATTATTTCGCGCTGATTGAGAATAATACATGTATAATTAAATATTCCGGTACATCCATTTAAATTAATTCAAAGTTTTTAGTAGTATTTTCGTATTGTCTTGAATGTCTGAAGTTGTATTTATTTAATAGATATATACTGTTTAATTTATAAAGTGGAAAATGACGAGTTTGCATTAAAAAATAATAAAAGTAAAGGAGTTTTTGAAAATTATATATTTACGCCTTAATATATTAATTCGCAAGTGCATTTATAAGAATTATATTTATAGTAAACGCTTTAAATATGAGAATAAGAAAAAAATAACAAAATGCATGTTACTAAGTCCTATCAAAGGAGTAAATTTCAACTTCATAGGTCACTTTTGCATCTGTCTCTTAGAGAAAAAAAACCGTTTCTTTTTTTTCGATTCGAAAAAAAGATATTTGTTCATTTTACTAAACATTTAATTACTCCAGGAGAGATAAATACGTGTCAAACTTCATCTCCCTATTTGAAATGCATGTATTTCTCGAGAGAGTTTAGTTTAAATGTGTTTTCGTGAAACAATAGTAGAACATAATTGTTATATTATTTGTCATCCTGTTTCTGTCTCTTCTCTATGAATTACTTTTTTTTAAACGATGTGTGTTTTAAATTTGAGTTGACTTGTATTCCTTAGAGGAATAATGGTTGCTATTATATTCTTCATCATCATTAATGCAGAAACATTCTTCGTCTTAAGAAACTGAATCTAATGAGATTATCAAATAACACATTTTATCATTATATCTACGGTAATGAGTCATAAAGAAGGAGAGCTTTTAAAGTGTGTTCATGTGTTCAGAACTGTAATATAAATACACTCACAATGTATGACACACCCGAGAAGGTGGTATCTAAAGATTTATATGTAGAACTCCCTCACATGAAAAAACTTTTCAAAAATGTTTTCAGCTGCATGAAGATTTATCAATTTTCCAAAAAAAGAAAGAATAAAAGTTTGGAAGTAACGTGGAAAAAAGCAATGTGTGGAGCGATGGCGTTCTTGAAACAACAACTGGTGTGGAAATTGCAATTTTATATGTGAAATCCATTATTGGAGTAAAACTACATTCAAACAAAGCATTGCATAGTGTACTAATAAACTCTATTTATATAATCATGCGAAGCATTATGTTCGCATTTAGCTCATGTGCAAGGTGAATTGCTGTCCGACCGACATTCTTATAGGGTGTGTAGGGGGTATAGAAACGATTCCAAATCACATATGAATGCAATATTGCAAATGATGTAGTAGCGAGCTATGGAGCAAAGAAGCAAAGAAAAAGGACATAAATAGCAACACCTTAATGGTACAGAAAACATTTGTTAAAAGGTTCTACTACAATAGGTATTCGAAATTAAGACCAGAGGTATTCTGGTAGGCTTGAAAATGGCGCTGTATGGATACTTCAAAGTAACCTGTGGACAGCGGTGGACAGGTTTTGCTATCTCAGTTCATAAGTCAGCTAGATCACAAACTATCATGCGTGAATTTTTTTTCGGAGTTACATGAAAAATTTGGAGTACGAGACCCGTTTCTTTCAGTTGAAGACCTCACAACTCGAATGTCTGTGGCTGCGTAGATGAAACGTGATATGTCAGGAGTCTTATAGAACATAAAGGATTCCATGCAGACCTGTTGTTCGGCCTGACATACGACTTCGGAACGTAATTTTGAATACCTGTTGCAGTACACTCTTTCAATAAAATGTTGTTTGTCCATTAATATGTTTTTGATTCTTTTCCTTTTCTCTGTTTCTCTTTCCACCATAGCTCGTAACTACAACATTTATGCCCCTTCATTTCTATGTAATTCTTGGTCGTCTATGTACCCAATAAACACCATGTAAGTTTGTTGGGTCTGTAGTGAATCACCCTGAATGGATGGACCCTTTTTTTCTCCATTAAAAATTGGAAAGACTTTTGGATTCATTTGAAAGAATCTCTTACAAATGTGGGCATGGTTGCATCCAATGCTATGGCGAATTGTACGGTAATGCATTTGGCAAATTTGGCATGCTTTGAACTACTCTAATTGGCAGAGGGTGAAATTATAGAATTTCATTCCTTAAGTAAGGTTTTTCGAATGTCTTCGAAGAAAAATTTTATCATAATCGTACAATAAAACCTCAGTTCGCCATCCGGATTCGTCCTTCATCTGGCAACATGAAAGAAAAACAGATATACATTATTTCAATTTTATTTTCTAAAATGATAATCGGAATTTCCCAGTCATGCCAGAACGGTTGATCCAAAATTTGTATAATTCAACTTTTATCTTCAAAATAAATCTAAATTGTTATTTCTTACAAACTCTTAAGTTTTACTTTTGGGGGTCATAAAATTAAAACAAAATAGTTAGAATCTATACTAACATGCCTATCATTCTCGAAATTAATTGTTAAATAGCCAGATGTTTCTCAAATAAAATTTTTGTTTTGTGAATGGGATAAAATTGATATAATCTCTTTGAGTAAAAAGCCTGTGATAAAAGAAAATTCAAACCAGAGTTATAACAAAGAAGTAAGGCTCTGGAATAGAAAAACATGGTATTTATACCTTAAAAGAAAAACAAACAGTTAAACTATTTTCATAAAATAAAGATGTATTATATGCATATATATCTGGATCCACATATGAATAAAAAATACTAAAATTTGCCTGACATTGTTCAAACATTGAATAAGTACTTTTTGTGATTTAAGTTTAAGAAAGTTGATCCTCTTAGTTAAAAATCTGATTCTAAAATACTGAAAAAGGGATACTCCATCATGACTACGAAAGAATATATCTTTATCTAACTCGACATATTTTTTTCTTCTACGCGTTAAATATGAGCTACCACGGAGGCATCCTGAAAACCGCTCAAAATTCTGTATAACATCTTTACGCGGAAGTGCGTGACTTTGAATGAAGGCAATCCCAAAAGTTTCAAGCTAAAAAAAATAAACCAGGAATATAGGAGAGGGCTCACCAGACCTAATCCCTATTCCTGGAATGTTCCTATCTGGAAAAGCGTTAGATGGATTTTAACCAGCAATTCTTCTGTGCTGTGCATACAAGGAAATGAAAGTGTCCTTCTGGAAAAGTTCTGAAGCAACGATCTTGTATTTACCAAATAGTTCTTTTTACGCTTGGTCGAGGGCCGTTTGCTTGTTTTCTCTCTTTTATGTCTTTTTCCTCCTAGGAGCTTTCGGGAAGTGAGTCAACAGACTTTAAAACGATGTCGATCGGTAAACTAAGAACTCATGTGTATTTAAGCGGTGACGAGTGACTGAGATCTTCTTAGTGGAAAAGGAGGTGGAATTCGGTGGAATAACAGATGGTGGACACTTCAGGATTTAACGTTTGATTTTTAAAGACGTTTCTTTTTCATTCGTTTTTTGTGTGTTTAAAACTGAGATTCACTAGAAATGTTGAAGTGATTAGGAATTTATTGACAATTGAAAACAGATGCAATTTATGCTGTTTGAACTAAAAATTGTTATATTTGCATAAATTTTTGAAAAGAAAAATAAACATTATTTCAGCTAATTTCGCAACAGTGTTGAAATATTATATATCGGCCTTTTAAACTCTGCAGTGTATTCATTAAACTCTTAACTGGTTTGGGGTTAACATTAACTTTTGGTTAAGGGGTTAACATGAATCCCTTAACCAAAAGCTGAGTATAACTAGTTAGCTAATACGTTGTACATCGCTGATATTTTCTTCTTTCTATCTTTCATTTGCACATATTTTTAATTCTTATAGTGAAATTATTAGTTCTAGAGCTTGTAAATACGTTTTGTTAATACCGGTTTAGCTAATAGTTGTACAGCTCTGATATTTTCTTCGTTCTATCTTTGATTTGCACATATTTTTAATTCTTATAGTAAGAGATTTTTATTGCTTTTCAGAGAGGCAGTCTATCCATGGCACTGAAATACTACTCATCCGGGATTTCCTTTGTGGCAGGAGTTTAGATTCCTAAAAATGTTCCATAAAGAAAAGGGATTGGCAAGGCAATGCTATATTTGTCCCCATTGCAATATAAGACTTAATAATACACCATGTTTGAAATTGTCTATGCATATACAAATGCATACACACAGAATCATCTACCATTTGATAAAAAAGGGTACACACATGAAATTTTTTTGTAAGTATGAATAAATTCTGTTTTGATATATGAAACATTTTTCATAGTGTGCAAAATGCACTTATAAAAAGCAAACACTTAGTTAAAAAGTTGTACATAGTGTGCAAACTTTAAAACTGAAAATTTAAAAAAAAATCTTTTATTTTTGCATTTTTCTTAGTAATTGCACTTAGTTATATAGAATAAAAGATATGCTTTGGGGGGGGGCAAGCAACTGACCACTTAAAACATTAATTGTCTTTTTTTGCTAATCTCAAATCCAAGTAACAATAGGGTTATTAGTGACGAGTCTCCAAGATTCGAACATTGTTCAAATGCTGGATGTTACCTTATATGGCAACATTCTTTTTAAAATTCTACACCCTGCCGTGCGATGGCTTTGAATTTCGATAGATTTATTAATATGCCACAGTCTCTCTCTTTCTCTCTTTAATATATATATATATATCTTATGTATGTGTTTTATAGTTCACTTAGATTTTTTTTTGTGGAATTTTATTTTTATGGTCTTGAGCCCTCCAAGAATTCTTGTCAGTCTACTGAACTAAACTGAAACTAAAGCGTTTTTGAAACAGGATGATAAAATTATTAAACCTCCAAGAATTTGAGCCAATCAGAAAAGCTTTTAACTGAAATCATATGTGATGTTAACATTTTCTGGTTGACTAAAACAAAAAAGGTTGAGATTTCGGGAGATAAGAATGAATGCTTTTATGTAGCTGTCATGGCTGCATCTATGTTTGTTGTGTTTAGGATGTGTTTTTCGTAGGCCACTGTACTTCTGTTAAATCAATACATGTGATTTTTAAATAGCAACATATTCTGATCATTTCATTGAATGACTGCAACAATGAAATTGATTCGACCAGCAACATATCATAATTAAAATGAACTTGTCAGAGATATATAGATTATGTAATTACCTGCACCTGATGCCCAGCTAAAGTGACGCTTAGTTATATAGTAGTACAGTATAAATGAAAAGCAAATGAAGTAAATAATTTCCTGACGTTATATAAGGAGCGATGAGATGGGTATCAGTAGCAATAAAACACAGCAAGTGTAGGGATAAATGCGTGTGCCGCAGTGTAATGCGTAGATCGTGTATACTTGCCGGGGAGTAAGGCGTAGGATTAGCGTATTGGACGAAGCATAGATCTAGTATATGCCGCGGGGAATTTATTTTCAAATGAATTTAAGATGAGAGGAGCAATCGATCTCGGAAGTGGCGCTGAAATCACTCATTTAAAACTAGAACGTCCATCAGTGTGGCTCGGACATCGGAGTCTGTTTAGTTTCTTCTCCTTTCCGCACTTTTGTAGGGAAATTGATAATTTTTCGTGGCTTTTAATCAATTTCCTTGATGATTACTCAGAAAAGAATTTTTGATTCTAGATTAATTTGGAGTAATTTTACAGCTAAATATACCTAAAACGTTCCTGGTGTCGTTTCAATACCAATGCAGTTTATCAATATAAATAGCTGTCATTCAGCAAAAGATAGTTCAGTAAATATATACCATAAGTGAAACAAACCTTCAGAAGTAATATTGCACATTTATTTGCCCTTGAAGACAATGGTAGTGGATTCTCAGTGGAAATGATTCACTTATACAAAAGTCGTTGTGTCTAAGTCTTTCATTACATAGCATCTACTTTTCTGTTTATATATAAAAAAAATCATTCGTCTTTCAAACCTTTTGCAGAGCAGACACCCTGAAACGATAGCTCGTATGGAAGGTTTAATCCCTGATAAAATTGTAAATATGTTGCGAGAGCTTTTTTAGAATGAATCGGATGGGGGTGTGCTGTCTTGTTCTACTTTAGATTCCGATGAAGACATAAGATTGGGTGAAAATGACTGCGAAGAACCTGAACAAAGTGCAGATGAAATTGATTATATTCCAGTAAATTCTGATAAATATGCCGTTAGGGATGATACAGAATAGATACCGAATAATAGTAGTGTTCCTGGCAGATTTGCGAAGTTAAATGTTTTGCAACAAAGCAAGAGTCCAACGAACTATGTGAAACATAATGTCAGCGTCAGTTTTTTTATGATATAAAGGGTCATAATATAAGATAATTATATGAAATAATATTAAAAGGTCTTAAAACTAAACCCTACTTAACAGTAGTGCTGCATTCTTTTGTTATAACAATTATTTATATACTTTATATCGCAGTGTCGAAACGACACCGTTGGATTTTAGAGGTAATCGAAAACCCGGAAGTTCTAGGGTTAAATCTGTATGAAACACATGATATAATTGAGAAGGTTTGAATGCCCGATGTTTTTCATATTATATTGGTATCTTGATGAATATATACTAAGTTTTTAGTTCTGTCTCATTTTCATTTCACTCTATCTCTATCTCTATATAATCCTCTAAATTCCTTTAATTACGAAAAGATGTTTCTGGCTTTTTGAGCTACACTATAATTTTGGTTATCACAATATATTATATTTTTTGCTCAATTGTATGGTACTTTTGCAATTATTCAAAAGTATGTGCTAATGAACAAATACGAAGTATTGCAAATACAACCGTAATTTCTAACCGAATATAACGTTTCTTCCTTAAAAGGAAGAAAAGTGGCCAAAACACACACTTACACATAAAAGGACAATAATTCATTTTTAACAGAGAAACATTCATTCTTTCAGGAAGATCACGAACAAAAAATATTCACACTTAGTTAGAAGAGAATTAAATGAGAAAATTTATACTAGTCTAACAAGCTCTGTATCAGCAAAAAGTTAGACATAAATAAAACACTCTGGTGGCTTTGGCTATCTGGACCAAATGAAATATGAACAACATTATTCAATCAATAAAATGCCTTATTTTCAGATGAAGTGTAATTGGGGTAAATAATATATATTTTATTGTTGTGTTCTTTTATTTTTTATGGCTTGATATATTTACTTTAGATCGTGGTTTAGAAGCACAATGCAAGCATATAATCACACATAAGGCCGCATAATGCTCATAATACAAATATAATTCAAGCATTATTGAAATAATTATTTAGTATTTATACATAAAGAGAAAGATAGAATGTTTATAGGAATATTATACTTAATTAATTTAAAGAAATAATTTTGCCGTTGCTGATAAACAACTCAATGATTATATACATAAATACTATTTAAAAAATTATTATCTTGCCCTATATACTTATATATTTAAAAAATAATGAAACAATTCTGAACCTGAATAATTTGCACTCTTCATTTTAAACATTACAGTGTTTTCTCTGTTTATTAAAGTCCTATTAGTTTCGATAGAATTAAGATACCGAAATTGTTTGTATTAAGTAAATTCTGCACATTTTATTTAAAGTTTCCTGGTTGCATTTTCTTAATTTTGCGTTTTTGAAATTTTTTGTATAATTTTTATTTTTGTGTTTCTCTTTTAATTCCTTAACTTTTGTTTCTATTTTCATTTATGTATTTTTATTTCAAATTCATTTTATTTACTTAGTAGCATACTGTTTCAATACAAGTGTAACCTTTAGTCCTAAGTAATTTTCAAACTTCGGTTCATATTCTTCATTATTTCCTTGTACTACAATATAAAAACTTTGTGCTGAAAGAGAAGATTAGGATCCTACCTACTTCATTGTCAAATGCCAGTGACAGTTTTAGAAAATATAAATGTTTTCCATTTTGCCCCATTGACATTTTCTTGTAATTACTTTTATTGTCCTTCGTTCTCTATTTCAAAATTTAATCTACTCCTCATTTGTAGAATATTTAGTGTATATCATAATGGTTTTTCTCATGTATATATATACATAAATATAAAAAAAGAAAGCATGAAGTTAAACAATACGTGGGGATATACAAAAATTCAACAAAACTTTAATTTACCCACTTATATATATAACACATGGGCTGAAAAGTGCCGGGTCTAACACATAGATGGCGCGAGTTTTATTGCAGTCACCTTTTTTTCAGTTAATACTAACCTTCAAAAGACAGCTGTTATATAAAGTTTCATGATATTCGATTCATTAGTTTGTGAGTTATTGTGCTAAGAGTGACGCTACTTTTGTTATTTTCAGAACAATGGATCAAAAACAATTTCGTGTTTTAATTTTACACTGCTTCTTGATGGTAAAAAATACCGTTCAAGCGAAGCAATGCGACTACTGGCTGTTCGCAGACCTGAAACAAATGCTCGCCGGTAAGATTTCGCACGAATGAAGAGGCTATCGCTGAAACTGAGGCCTATTTTGAGGCAAAAGATAAATCGTTCTACAAAAGTGGTATTGAAATGTTAGAGCGCGCTGGAATGATTGCGTTGCTCTTGATGGAGATTACGTTGATGAATAAAGCTAATTTTGAACAAAAAAACTGTGTTTTCTTTGTTAGGCCCGGGACTTTTCAGCCCATGTGTTATATATATATATATATTTAACATTTTTATATACATATACAGGGTGGGCAAAAAGTCCGTAATCTTAAAAGAAATCCCGTGACTTATCGATGCTAAACCTGTAAACCGTTTTTTATTTTAATTTTCCAGGTTTTATAAACTTTTAAAATTTATCAGGACTTTTTGCCCACCCGGTATATATATGTGTAATTTTTACAATTATTCGATACAATTTTTTTATTTCAAAAACTGAACATAAAGATAGAATGAAATCGTTATCAATTTTGTAATTTTTAATATTACACATAAATGCCACAGTTTTTTCCATTATAGTCTAAAACTAGAACAATTTCATTCTTGGGTATATAAGGGTACATAAGGATTTTGTCTACGGGTGATATATATTTGACAGAATCGGTTCAAACGTGCTCTTACGGTTGACATTGATATATTTATTGTTTGTGTATTTTTTGGAGGTGGAACGCTCGGTAAACCGCAACGATGCGGAAATTAAAACAGTTCTGAGATTCCATATTCTGCGTGCTGCTAAGGCATACACGTGACAGGAGAAGTTATTACTCTGTGTAAAATTAAGGTTATACATACTGGCCTTCAAAAACTGTTGTACATGCTGTTTTTTAACTTTCTCGCCGTTGAAGGAATGAAAATGAAACTTAAAAATGATCATAAATAACTTCAGTGAAATTTTGTGAAGTGATTATGGTCCACCTTATTCGTTATAGAATTAATCACAATAGCTGTTTTATATTTTAATTTGGAATTTATATGTATCATGTTATTTATTGCTTGATTGATTCGGTATTAACATCACACGCCTAAGCAATATGGCGCCACTTTATCGAGGTGCAAATTAAAGTCTTTCACCAACAGCACTTGTGTTGCTTACTGAGATTTAAATAAACTCTCTTTTCCTTACTGAAGCAACATAGTGTCTGCTTGAGACTGTATTTTTAATTTTGAAACCAGTCACATTTTTTTTAAAAATTGTTTTATCTGACATAAAGATGTGAGTTCGAATTTGTAAGAACCTTATTAATGAATACAGGATATTTATTAATTTTGCACTTCAAATGTAGAACTCAATTTAATATTTAATTGATTTCATGTATACATTTATCATACAGCTTCTGAAATGATTTTTGCTATTTAAAATTTACTTGCATAATTTTAATATTTATCAGACATCGATATAAATTTCTTAAATGAGCATAATAAACAGTATTTCAAATTCTCTCTCGACCATAAAATAGAATACTTTAAGTTCAAAAGAAACAAGATGGATTAATTTTAGATGAATTTCAAAGTGAGAGAGAGAGAAATGTCAGTTCATATCTTTTTTCATCTCGGAATTGTTCATTTTTATTTCACCAATAAAGATTGATAAACTGTATTCGTAAAATAACATTAAATTTTAGTGACTAATATACATTCTATATGCATAACGCAATTTCTAGAATGAACCGAGTTTCATACTGATGTAACATTCCTCAAAGAGCTTTAAGGAAAATATTCAAATGTATCGCCAAATATTCCATAACGGGAAGTGTAGCTTTCGGAATAAATAATAAGAGCAAATGGTTTACGACATATTCTATTTATTTCATTCGAAATTCTGCGGCTTCATAAAGAAACCCGAACAAAACCAAGCAAAAAAAAAAAAATAAGAAATGCTCGAATAAACAAAAATCGAAAACATTTTATGCTCCTTCGAATATCTGCTTAGAAATGGGACACAAAACGAGCATAAAAATTCCTGTTTTGCTAGGATTCTGGATTGCGTTTCGTTCCTTGAGGTTGCTTATACCCCATAAAACGGCTTTACTAAAGCTAACCGGAGTGGATTCTACTCCAGCGCTCTACTCGGCAATATTGCGAACTAGACATGTTTGAATTGTACAGTTGAACAAGACGAAGAATAAATAAATAATAAAAAAATAAAATGTATATATCCATCTCTCCAACAGAGCAAGAGATATTTTCCGGAATGCTTGAATTGCACTTTTACTTTTATTCTGTAAAGGATATTTTTCCCATCTCTGAGGATGTTTTTGAGCAGCCACGGCAGAAATCGCCAAAAAATAGAATGCCATTTTTGTAATGCATTTTTATGGAATGGAACTAAAAGTTCTTGGGCATAGTGTGAGACATTGAATATATCTTGTCCTTTTCTTCTAGTCTCCAAAGAATAACGAAAACATTCTACAAAGGATGGATTATTATAGATATAACTCTGAACCATAAAACTTTTTTCGTCGCAAGGAACGTCCAAGTTGAAGTCAGTTACAAAAAGTGTGAAAAGTATAGTTTTTATTGGTAAAACATGTCGATTCAACGCGATATAAAACCAGTATTTTAAAGTCTGGAATGTGATTTGATGCTTTTACGGCACCTTTCTTCCTTAAATGACTTCCGTTTGGCTTAAAGCGATAATGTCAAATCATTTCGCTCGTGTCTTTAAGAATGAAACGTATTGGAACGTTTTTCAGCACGAAGTGGGTCTTTTTTTGTTTTGTTTGACAAATATATTTTCAGGTATTTAATTTAAAGAATAATTTTCAACAGAATTTTTTACTTTGGTCTCAAATCCTGTGAAATATTTTCTTATTGAGGATAATTAGATGCGTTTATGTGATTTTCTAGTGAAACTTATTAAAAACCTAAAATATGCTTAAACAAATTAAGCAAAATTCTCATGTCATTTTACGTGGGCATTTTAAAATAAACCTGCCAGAAAATTTTTTTTTCATTTTTTAATTAAATAAAAACAATTACACATATTTATTTAGTACAAATTTAAAATTTTATGAATTTTAACTTTTAATAATTATTATTTATTGTCAAGAATTTAAATTTTCAGAGTAATCTCATGAATTATTCTTCATTTCGTTAAAAAGGAATTGGGTACACTTCCAATGTTATATTCTGAAGTAAAAATGAGTAGTATATTTGATTCATGACAGATTTATTTTTAGCTTTGTAAAATCATATCTATAATATACTCACAATGTACGTTCAAGCTGATTGTATCAGAAATCAGCTCCATTTCCAGAGTTGCGTGAGATGCCTTACATGTCACTGATTTCCCATTATCCTCTGATCTGGGAGTGAAGGCATACGTGCTCATGGTGAGGTTACCGTCTTCTAGAACTGTTTCAGTTGTACCTTCGACCTCTTTACCCTCTCTCCACCATGTTAAAACTGCTTGAGGTCGAGCACCCCTTGCTTCACAAGTAAGTTGAGCTATCCATCCCACTGAGACAGGTCTGCGGCGAGGCATCACTTTGACCTCAAGAGGTCGCACTGAAATATTAATACTTAGGGTAAGGATAGAATATACATTTACAGAAATTACATGATGAAATTATATAAAAGTCAGTGATCCAGTATTTAGTTGGGAAAAAATATTTTAAATATTTGTTCGCCCTTAATTATATACATATATATATATCATTTAGAAGTGTAAAACATAAAATTAAAAGTAAAAAAAAATTTTTTTAAAAACAAGCTTTTATTTTAACTTCGTAAAAAAGAATAAAATAAACTTTTCCTTTAAAACTTTTTTTACTATCAACTTATAACTTCATTTCACAATTTATATGAAAAAAAATCTCATCGCGAGATTAAAGTACTCGTATTTAATTAGTTTGAAAATTTTAAAAATTAAAATCAATCAGATCAAGTTATTGAATTTACTTGTTTATCTACACAGGTAAATCTCGCGACAAGCTTTTATATCATATAAGTTGTGTAATGACGTTATAAGTTGATAGTAAAAAAAAGTTTTAATGGAAAAGTTTATTTTATTCTTTTTTAGCACGTTTAAAAAAAAGATTGTTTTAAAAAGTTTTTTTTTTACTTTTAATCTATTTTTTACATTTTATTTATCATCTGACAGGTTTCTCAGTCTGTTCATCTCATTCAACGCATCATTGTTGCAGGGTCGTTTGCCGGTTCATTTCGAACAGTAGCTGAATGAATTCTTGCAAAAAGAATTCTTGAAAGAAACAAAATATTTTTTTTTAAATCCGTAATTTTTAAACAATTTTTTCGATTTTTGCCCAGACCTTGGGTAATATTGTTCTACATACGAAAAAAAATTTCGTAAAATTTTCTTTATAAATGACGAAGTTATTAAATGTTTAATTAAAATTTTGAGTATTTTTTGAAGAATCGTAAAAAAACAAATTTTCGGCATTTTATTTTTTGAATGACTGCTTCTAAAAGAGCACAGCATGAGCAGTTTTAGATCGGAATGTCGATTCACTTAAATGAAAAAAAGTTCATTCGCAACAATTTAGACATTTTCATAATTTTGACTTATTTAAAAAAAAATCTTAAGAAATACAAATATTATTATTTTGTAAAAGAAATATTACACGTATTGTGGAAAAATAAATGATCTTTCCGATTTTGTATTTTTGTCTGAGTTTCATAGATAAATTTAGATCGCTATTTTAAAAACGTCCAAACTCCAAAAAAATTTCCCTTCATCTCGTTCTTCATTTTGCGTCGCCGAACACAGCGGAATAAACAGCCCAAAGGGGAAAAACAGTTATGCGTTTTAAGGTTTTTAGTTAATATCTTTTTAACTAACTGCAATATCGTCATATAAATAGTCAAAACATGCTCTGTCATCCAAACTAAACGTATATACAGAATTTCAGCTCAATCGGTCGAAGATATCAGCTTCAAAATTGAGTTGCAAGATTCCACCCGAACAAATTACATACACACATACATACATTACAAGTTAAATAAAAGCTTGTAAAATTCATATATATATTTTTTTTCAATTAACGTAAATTTGAATTCCTGAAACAAACATTAGCTACTGTGGGTGGCCTCTTGATTATTTAAAATTTAAAATGGGTTTGAAATAAAATAAAAATAATTATAATTCCTGTGTATAACGTTACAACAGTTCTTAATTATATGTATCAATACGCACACACACACATATATATATATATATATAAGAAAATTTTGTATAGAGTATGATTTGAAAATTTTCTTTTATAATATTAGAAAAATATGTTTCAAATAACCAAGATAAAAGTTTTAAAGTTTGTAATAAAATACATCTAAATTAATCATTGTACAAAGTATTTACATAAGAATGTGAAAACACAGTAGCTGATAATTGAATACATTTTAAAATATTATTTTAATAAAACAAAAATAAAATTATAATTACATTGTTTTTCATAATTTTTAAAATTAATAATCATTGAATCCTTTCTGGATTTCTTTAAAGAATAAAATAATTAAAAATATAGAAGTAGACATCAAAGTACATAATGGTATGTTTTTTTTACTATAAGAATGACACCCCTGAAGTTGCCTTATATAATTTTCTAAACATTTCAAGGTATTTAATTCATACGATACATTACTATTGCACATATTCTTCAGTACATCCTTCAAATCTTCGAAGATTTTTAGTTAACACGATAAATATAATTCTGTCACAATGTGTAATAACGCAATATTCTAGCATTTTGAATTTTCAGTATATTATATATATATATATATACGTATATGTATACACATATGTACATAAATGAATTTTCAGTTCATAATTCCATTGTATTTTTCTTCGATCTTTCAGAGTAATTACATCTCCGAAGCATTTTTCCCGTGATGTAAAATTCCTGGACATGATAAAACAAAAGTGCATCATTCTACGGAATACGTTGCTTAGATAAAATTTTATGGTACTCTTTATTTATGCCACCGAGTGGAAGGTTTGGGTGCATAAAGTATATACATCGTCATATTCCTTATATTTCATATTTTTTTAAAGCGATTTTGTCTAAAGCATGCCAGACAGGCAATCAGCACGAATCGGTTTACTTTGATATGAAAAAAAGTAAAAATAATCCTTCTCTGAACAAACAGAAAATCCTTTTCACGAAAAAACACCATTTAGTAGCCAAACACTGCATAATTGGAAATTCAAATAAGAAAACTTTTGTTTCCCCCATAAAGCCCATTTCTGCTTTGTTGCAAGAGTTCGCACACTACGCAGATAACGCGGTAAAAAGCGATTAGAGTAATTAACCATTAAAAAGGCCTTAAAAATGTATTTTTCCGATTTTCCGATTCTTGGCAAGCATCCCAAATCAGATTTTTCTCTGCTAACGAAACAAGGGAGAAATTAAAGGCTGTAACGATTTCTTTCGAGTCCATTATTAAAGGCTGGCTAAAAGAGAAAATCCAGGAAGATATTAAAGGTCAAATTCCTCGATTGTATTTTAAAAAATAGCGCGTGATAATAGCTTATGTAATGTGTTTAAAGGTAAAATAGAAACTCTTATTCGTACAAAGGAGATAAAAGATTCTGTTTTCTATTTGGGAGAGATAAACTTTGTTTTAAGCAGGATTAAAAGAGATTTCATTCATTTGTTTTGGGATTTGCTATCAAGACCATTTAGCATATATTAGCAAGTAATTGAATCATTTTCAACGAGAACTGTACGCTAACAAGTAGCCTCATTTGGGCCTTTCTATTTTTTTCAAATTCTTCTTGATACGAGATACCCAAAAGCTTCTTTGAAAGCTGGTAACGGGGTGAATAATTTTATTAGAGCAATCAAAGGCGTATATTGGTATCTCTATTTTGAATCATTAACATTTTGTCTCACATTGAGATCTACCATGCCATAAATATATTATCTTTCATATTATGTCGTTGATTGAATGACATAAAACATCACACCAAAGTAATTTCTACAGATTTACAATAAAGACATACAATAATAATAATTTGCATATGTGTGTATATCTGTTTCAAACATTAACAATATGTGTCTCTAATTGAGATTTGCCATAATATAACTATACAATGTTTCATATTATAATCATTTACTGAATGTCATAAATTGTCACACTAAAGCATTTTTCACTGAGTTACAATAAAGTCGTACAATAGTAATTCTAATTATAATAGTAATAGTACAATTAATGTCATAAGTCTCCGTGGAGTAAATGCAACATATGAATCCTGTGAAAAATTCCTTTATGATAAAGTAAGTAATGTTGTTGCATGTCAAGAGACACTGTACTTGAAATGTTACAGCTCTCTAATTACAGTTTCAGCTGAATGTGTAAGAAAAATGTAACATAATAGTAATGATTACAGATAAATGATGGTAAGTCAAATCGTAACAAGCCAATATTTTCTCTGCATTGAATACTATTTCTGAAAGCACTTTTTAATATTGTTTTCCAATGTGATGCTACTGTGACAAATGATTGATCTACATAGTCTTTTTTCAAGCAGAGGGCGTATTGTTGATGTAATTTGAAGCAACAATGGCTATCGTAGAGATATTTTAAGTTTTTTTGAAAATTTATCTATAGCCAATTCCATTACTTTCGGAAAAACTGCTTTGAATTACAGTTTGGGAGGAAAAGAGGGATCCAAGACTGCAATATTTCAAGTTTTATTTAAACAACTAATTTACGTGGAATCTAGAGTACAAATTAATTTCTTATACATTATTGGTTTGTTTTTCATTTTTTTTCATTTATAAAATTTACATTCATTAAGTATGGATAGGTAACTATATGACTTTTAGCATGCGTACGGAAATAAAACCTTATGTAAGCAATTATATTTTGGGTTCTACAGCTTCTTTTAATTCATAATTTATCCTTAAAGATTCATTTTTCAAAACCTGTATGTTTTAAGAAAATATATTTAAGGCTATCTTCGTTTAATATTACAAAAATATACACAGATTCAGAATATTTTCTCAGATATAAAAGAACTCAAACATTTATATTACATTCTGGCTTCCTATCCTGTAGAACAGAAGGGCATAGGCGATCGCGATCGGCCGGTGGACACCGAGACATTTTGGTGTGACCGCCTTTACTAATACCTAAAATGTGCATACTAAAAACGCATTTGTGGAACATCGAGGCCGACTAATCTGGAGACCTTGAAAAAGTTAGAAGTAGCTCGTACCCAGGAAAATCTGCCCCTGCTGTAGAGAGTCTTTTATTTTATCACACTATTCAATTTTATCCCTGTTGACACTTTTTTTCTGTTATAAAATGTGTTTCGCATTTTTTTCTCCTATAAAATGTGTTTCACATTTTTTTCTCCTTTATCGTACTGCTTAATGAGATACCCCTTTACATGTTAAAAGGAAAAAACTAATTATTTATGATATATTTTCAAATTTTAAAAATACTATATATTATAAACAAATGCATTTGTTACAATACCACAAATTGTTACAAAAATTGAAGCATTTTTTTTCAGTCTGAAAATGTGTTCCACATTAAATTTAAGCTATCGTATAAGGGGGTGTGACTCAATGTAATAAGAGACACGCGGGGAAAGGGTTCTTAACTAAGTCCACTAGTTAATTTGAACACATTTATTAGACAAAACAAACGTTAATGTACGTAACTAGAGAACTAACATTTAGATTACAATTGAAAGGGATCGGAGCGCATGCTCGTACGTCCATACAGTTCGGAAGCTTGGCCATCACTGAAGATTGCTTTACCCGCTAGAGGGCGTAAAGTCTTTCAACTGTTAATAAGGGAAGAGTCTAAGAACGGGGGGTTACAATCGTACATTTGGCGAAAAAAGCCTTGGTTACATAAAAAGCCTTTTTTCCTGAAGTACTAAAAGTGATTTATTGAAAATTCAAGTATATTGCTCATTTAAAATTGTTTTTAATATTGAAAGATAACATAAAACTATAAACAACTTTACAAAAAGTAATAATTTATTAAAATCTTTGAAATACATACAAGGAAATAAAAACTTTGTATTATTTTTCTTTCAAACAAGCTAGGGATTAAAATTGATAAATTGTAGATTTGTAGCCAAATTTCTTCGAAGAACATTGAACTAAAGGTAAAACTAGTTCTTTGTGAAACAAAGTTGCAAATTTTGAGTTTGGATTTCATAAGTAAAAGTGTAAAAATGGCCTATGTTTTATGATAAAAATGATTTGTAGAACACATAGCAATTTTAACAATTTGCTTTTTCTCCTACTTCATAGAATTTGTATTGTTGTGTGTCCTATTCGGTAAAATTTAAAGACTTAAAACGAATATCCACTAATATTTGTAAGATTTAGCAAATCAGACAAGGCAATGTCAAACATAGATTACCAGAGACCGTATTTTAGCAACCAACTTAATATGAAATTTAATGAAGGTAGTTTAGTGATACGACATTTGTAAAGAATATACCTAGACAGGGTTGTCCAAGAAGCAAGACAATCAATATAAATTTGTATTAGTTCACTAAAACGAAATGTAACTGGTTGGAAAAAGACCCTTGCTAACTTCGGGAGCTGTATATATATATATAATAAAAATAATAAAAAAAAATATATATAATATAGATATATTGATGCGGCGCTGACTAATTTTACTTCAAACTAACATCTTAACAACTACCCAGGTTCGCTTATTTAACTTAGTCCGCATCATGATAGTGGCTAGTACTTTAAATGAGTTATTGAGAAAACGCAAAACTAATGACATTACTCGGATTAAAATTAAATTAAATTAGTTTATTACAAATTAAGACATATTACGAAATTTAGATTAAGCACTAATAAGATTGAAGAATAAGAACTATGAACAAACAAATGGAATTTCACTTATCTGAAACGGGAGACAAGATGATGGGAGGTCTAGCATTTCCACCGGTCAACCTTAAATTTTCGAAGAGAGAAAGTTTATTCTGACATTAAAATTCTAATCTGTTCTGCTTTAATTGCCCTCGGCACCCCCTTTTAAGTCAGGGAAAATTCCATCCTTTGTGCTTGTGCGCACTCTTTTCCCAACCGCGTCATTGGTCAGTGACCAAGTGCAAAGTTACAAAAGTTACGAAATTTACCCCAAATTTATGAGTCCGTTCAACCCTGTGTTCTCACCCTTGCGTTCCTGTGTCCCCGACTGAGGAATTTAAACAACATCCTGTTAACAAGGGGGATATACAAATTACTGATTATTTGGGTGCCAACTACATTGCTGCCAGCCTCCTAGCAATATACATATATATAAATATATTTTTTACAAGTACATACTTTACGAATTTTACTGCATAAGGTGATTGCAACCGGAAAATATTTTTTGGAAGATGACCGGCATCTGATTCACTTCTGCATACAGGAGAACACATTTACCATGATAACGTGCACACATCGACTAAGTAGTTTGCGACAGCGATTAAGTCAGTTAAAAGATTGATCTACATCAGTGCTTCTCAAACTTTCAATATTTGCAACCCAGTTTTCAATCGTAATTTATTTCACCCCGTCAGTCTGCATACAATAATAATATACTGAAAACAATATAAATATGTATTGACGCTAAAACTGCAATACGACCTGAATTATAAACCTTAAATATCAAGATAAGTATTAAATTTTATACATGTTACTTTTAAGTAATATAGATATTCTAAGTAATAGGTATTTTTTAAAGTTACTTTTTAGTAATATGATAAGTATTATGTTGCTTTTCATTCTAATTTTTAAATTAGAAAACACTGCAATAAACGTGTTTTTTGACTATTTATTAAAATATATTGTGTATTTATTATCTTGCTTCCTTTCAGTAAATTAATATTTTATTTTCGACACGCTTGTGAGCCAGCTAATTAGGAGTATCAAGCCACCCTAGGGGCATGGGCCCCATAGTTTGAGGGTTGCTTATCTTGATTCATCTTGACAATATATATCGATGCACTTATCATTGATGGGAACCAGCTAACTGCTGTATATTAGATTGAAACAAACAAAAATTTTGATTGCTACTCCCTGCAAGGTTTGCTGTTTGCTTAGCTAAGTAAGTTAGAGAAAAATATTTTAAAGAGAAATGTATGTCTTCATTCTTACATACTATCCTCGCAGATACATAATTTTTTTTTTTTCAAAACGTAAATTTTTTAAAAAATTTTTTATCACTCTTTATCAGTAAATGTATTATTCCATTAAAACAAACAAATTTTGATTTGCTTGGTAAACGTGGTGCATGATATTGAAATATTTACATGGATTTTATCAAGCAAATCAAAGAGCAGATACATTTTTGAAGAAATCAATCTTTTCTTAGGAACGAAGTTTTACTTATATTCTTATGGTAAAACTTTTACAATTATTATGAAGGCACATTATTTAGCTGTGTGTGCATTACCCTGTACTAATAAATAACATGAATATAAGCTTTTAAATATTCGTTTGAAGCCTGCTGGGAGGCGTAGTTGGTTTGGGGCTGGTTATGTACCCCCAATTTGCGAGTTCAACCCCAGCCCGAGTCATTGGATTTTCACGATGCAAAAAATCGGCAGAGTCCATGCCAAATGATTATGCGGCATTAGAGGGCCTATTCGGCTTCAGTGTTCTCGGCAAATTAAGTTCCTAGTGCAATTTAGCATCATCAGAACTCAAGTGCAACGCTTTGGGGAGGAACTTAACGTCAAAATTACTAGTGGCGATTTTACACTACCTTTTTATGGTGTCGCACTAAAAATAGATACTATCTCCCAGTGAATGTACTGGGTCTGCAATGGTAGAACACTCCATTCCATAAATCCATTCGAAATAAAAAATATTCGATTATTTAAACCACTTTTTTTTAATTACTTTACAAAAAGCTATATATTTTATTGGAACGTAGTGACAACTTATGGGCTTTTGTTGAAAGGGCACTTATTTTGCCAAAATCTATTTGAACAATTGGAAATTCAAAATGTCCTGATGTAATGATTTAATTACTAGTGGTCACCTTTTACCCCATTTCTCATACGTTTCCTCATACGTTTAAGCCAGTGCTTCTCAAACTTTCAATATCTGTGACCGAATATTCAATCACAATTTTCATCACGCTCCCCCCCCCCTTCCATACAATAACAACGTATTGAACTCAATTTACTATACTCTGACGTTGAAGCTACAATACGACTTTAACCTCTTAAGTTCTACCAGTGTAAAAAAGCCCCCTCCCCCTCTCAGCAAAAGCGTTAGTTGCCTCGGACATATATATGGGTCTTTCCAATCTTTTCTGTGCACTGCTATCCATAAAATTATTTCGAATATTTTGGAATGCAATAAAAGTTCATTGACAGTGATTGCGAAGGATTTACTTATTTAAGATTTGTTATTAATCCTTTTCTTCCTTATTCTTTTTTTCTTATGTGCATAATTTTATATATAACAAGCCCATAGGTTCACTGGTAATTATTAAACTTGTTCTTAACTTCGTATTGTGCTGCACTAATATATTTATAAGTGTAAATGTGTATTATGTCAGAATGTATTTTGTTGGTTACATTGAGTTAATTAATGTTTTTAAATCTTTTCTTTTCGACATTTCAGTATGCTCGTGCCTCCCTCGTAGAGCTATCACGTATAGAGCTAGGGGTGGGGGGACAGTTTGAGAAACGCAGGTTTAAGCATATGGATATAAAATTAAATATGCTTTTTAATGAATTATTGTTACGTCACTGTATGTTGGTGATTCACTGAAATACCGAGTATTTTGGTGAAATGGAGAGGTTCATCATCATTTCCATAGCAACCTGCATCTATCACATTTCAGTGAAAAATTATGTGAAAATATACAGCTCACCAAACACGTAATGCCCCAGTTTTTAGTCATTTATTATATCAGCATTTCTTACAAGTAAAGTTTGAAACAGCATGTGTCCAGTAAAAAAAAGAGTCTGAGTAAAATTAGTATTTAAAAATTTCAAAACTTTCATAAAACATTTATTAAATTCGTAAGGGTCGCAAAAGCGGGTCAAAATATTTCCTATTTTCAGCTGTAACCAAAAGGATCATGATCCAAATATCCCGTTTGACGTAAGGTTTTCTGAATAAATAAATATATGTTCAATTATTCAAGTAAAATGGCATTTTCATTTTTTAAATATTCAAATTTTTTTAAGTGTCTGTTTTTAAAATTATCTCTATTTTTCAGCATTCATATATCTAACTATCTTACTGCTAAATAAATTTTTATTAATGCATTTTGATAAAAGGCTTTACGTGCTGAAAGATATATAATTGTATATGTCTAGCATATGCATGGCTAGCATATAACATCGAATTATCTGAAATAAGATGACATTTCAAATAAATTATTTCCCATTATTTCATGCTGAACCTTTCATATAAATGTAACTTACAGTTCAGGTCTAGCATGACAACTCCTGTTCTTGGTTTTGTGAGATTTGTGTTTGAGGCCTGGCAGGTGATTTCAACAAGAAGATCTGATCGCTGTAAATCCATCAAAACTACTTCGTTTCTGACCACTTCTTGGGGTGTGATGTTATATGTATCATCTACGAGAATGTTGCCCTTCCACCAAGTTACAGAAGGCTGAGGCTCACCTAGGAAGGAAAAAAATGAAGATTTCTTATTAATTATTTCAAAATATAAATTATTTTAAAACTATAATATTATTTTTCACACCAATTGTCAATATATGTTATTTTAATACATGGTTTATATATATATATATATATAAATATAATGACTTTATATTTTTACTTAAAATCCTTATCATATATTTCTCTCTAAATTTTTGTCACGAATACCCATGTCAAAATGCAATCTCATTTCATTAGCATTAAATATCGAGACACACATTTTGACCTATTTTTTCATGATTTCTCATTAAAAGGATTCTACCTTGAAGTTTTGACTGATTTATTCATGATTCCTAGCATGCTTCAGTCTTACGGAGTGGTTGAAACCTTTCCCCAGAACATTGATGCAATTTCTAAAAATAATATATACTGGTCTCACTTGAACACTTAATTACACTTTTGTCACTCTTCCGTTTATACTCGTATTTTTTCGTGTATTAAGATGTAGAAAATATTTAAGTCATTATCTTTAATGTTGACTTGAACTGACCGGTTGCTGATGATGTGTTCGATCTTAAATTACCAAAATAAACGATAATTTCATCCATTCGTATATATATATATATACCATACTTAAACAGCAATACAATTAATGATTACTTTCCTCTTTTGCCTATAATGTTGAGGAAATTCCATTTAAATACTATTTAGTTATTTTCAAAATCCATTACAATTTCTTAGAAATATTCTACAGAAATTCTCTGAAATTGCATAAGCTACAGAATGAATTATTGGAACCTACAATAGAAATGCAATAAATAAATTTTCGAAATGAACCCAACACCACCAACCTATTCATCGCAGTCAAAGCAATAATTTATCATAATGTTTAAAATAGGAAAATCGAAAGAGCTTATAATGTCTTAAGAATGCATGTAAAAGAAACTAATACTGATCTACAATATATCTCGGTGTTATGCACACCATTGTCAGTTATATGTAGGCAAAGCAACAATCTGTAAATAAAAAGGAAATTTTGGAAACGAGTATTGGTAAATTAGACTTTTGAAGGTGGTTTGCAACGTGTTATAGATTTAAAAAAATCACTTTTTAAGAAATTAAACCAACAGACTGGAAATATGGCGCACTCATGTTTCTTTTGTTGGGTTTAAAGGAAGTCTGAAATATCGACTCTGAGAGTGTTTAGACTGGTACAAATGATGAATATATTTCCGTTTTAGAAATCCAAATCGTGTCCTTTTTAAATCAAGAAGCACGGACTGTAAGAATAGTTTTCAATGCTATTGAAAGCTAATGCTAGGATTTAGGTAAAGTTAACTTAAAAGAAACAATATATAGTCTAGCAATGTCATAAAATACCCAGCATATATACATACATACATACGAGTATACATACATACATGCGTGTATGCATATATACATGCGTTTATACATACATACATACATACATACATACATACATACATACACGTGTGTATGCATACATACATGCGTTTATACATACATACATATTAGGTTGTCAAGCATGAAATGGAACAAAGATAGATTAAGCACATAACCTCGTTTAGACGCCGCATTTTAGCATAATTTGTATCCGTGTGAAATGTACATATTTTCTTCTTTTTAATGAATATTTCAGTTTCAAAAAAATTAACAGATTATTTTAAAATCTTAGTTCTTATTGAGAAAAAAATCGAATTCCTTTATGTTAGTTTGTTGCTCCATTTCATACTTGACAACCTAATACATATATACATTCATACATACATACGTGTATACATACATACATACACATACACACTTGGATAGAGCGGTACACACACACAATTGTTATTGAGATCCTGATACTTAACAAGGCAATAACTTTTTGTTTAGTTTATTCAGTAAAATACCTGATACTTAGGTATTCTTTGAAATTTCAAATTACTTTCACAATATACTTTGTACCACTTAAAATTAATATATTGCTTAAGGACAATATGCGTAAAATGTAAATATATTCTACTTAATGGATTTCTTTATTTCTCATTGAAATTCAATAAAAAATTGAAAAAATATTTGTCTAAAAACTATCAGAAAAATACATAAGCAATTTATATTTATAATTTTGTGTGTGTATGAATTTAAGCACAACTATACAAAAAAATAGGGTTAAGGGTGTAAGCTGTAAATGTTTTCTTAAAACACTTATTTGTTCTTGTTATTTTTCCACAGACATTTTTTAAATAATATAGTAATAAATTTTTTTTAAATATATATAAAAGAAAATATTGAAAAGAACCAAAATACTAGTTCTTCAATTACTTCTTATATTTTGCACATGACATATTTCAAAACATAGAGCAGAAAATAATTTCTGATATTGTTTTTTTTTTCATTCGTATGTTTCCCATGCTTCAGAAATACACAAGCAATAAACATGTCACCAACAAGTGACTTATCCAAGCAAGATTGTCAAATAAATAACTTTTCTTTCTACGGATATATACTTACTTCCAAGGTTAAGGCTGTTCTGATTGGCTCAGTAATACAGTTCGTATGGAACAAGAAATAGAATTGTTGATATAAAAACAAGCGATAGGCTAGTTACTTCTTCTGTCATATTGAAAGTAACAAAAATAAATATATTTTTTTTATATATATATTTTGAAAATTTGGAAACAGAGCTTTTATAAGAAATAATAAGGTCTGTGATTTTATAAGAAAATAAAAATGTACGAAGTTCGTAAATTGAACGAATATTACACGAAGATTTATGGAGGAAATAAAGTAAAAGTTTTGTTTTATTAAATTTTGTATGGAATAATAAAAACAAAATAATTGGATAAAGTTAAATTTTTAAGATTCTTCCAGTAAGCACTAAATATTATAAAATTATTGGAAACATGTATGAAAGTAATTTTTTTAAAAATTTTTCACAATTTATTATTTACTTAAAATATTCTGAAGTACTGTTAGATAAAATGTGATCTGAAATGCTTTTTTTTAATTCCACTCATGGTGTATTTAGTTAATTTGATATTTAAGAGCTCATTTCCTGATTTTAAATTATGTGCTAGGAACTTTTTAAGAAATAGAGAAAGTTATATTCTTTAATATTTGGTGAGATTTATATTGCTCTCCTGAAGACAAATATTTTCATTTTACTGTTTGCCTAAAATGTACATGCTTCAGTTTACTATATTTTAAATCTCAGAGGTAAAAACAAATCCAAACATGATACTTGTACATGAACCAACTTAATTGTTTTACAGGTATAATAAACAAAAAATTTAGGTAAACTCATTTATTTAATGTTACTAATCTTATTTAAATCTAAATCTAATTTAAACATAAACACATTGTTTGATATATTTCTCAATGATTATATACTATAGTGAATAAAAAGAGATTATGTAGTCATTTATATAACGTTATTAAACTGTGAGTTAAATCTACCTACAATTCAATCACAAATACATGTTTTGTAACACTTCTCAATGAATCTAAGAAACATTAACTTAGTCAGCGCTTCAAAAGATCGAACGTTATACGTTTATAGTTAATAAGTAATGTTTAACTACTTATTTTTTTAAATAAATACTTGATTACATTACTTAAAAGCGGATTGATGGCAAAAACATTTGAATTAATTAATTAGTGAAAATGAATATTTCCTTATTAAATGATTGTTATTTTTAGTTTTCTATTTCAGTATATTAAGATAAAAAAGTATAACGAATAATAAATGAAAACTCAAAAGAAAGAGTAAATTGAAACGTTATTTAAAATACATACACCAACAATCTTTTCGAATACATTTTCCCCAGAGGAAAGTCTTGATGAAAAATAATATTATTCTTTCAAAATGAAGCATATGAAAACATTTAGATGTTTTTCTTATGAATGTAAAGTCTATTTATCGAAGTAAAAGCACGGATAATCTATTTCTCGCAATTAAATTCTAAAAACTATTTTATTTTAGAACATAAAATATGCAGTGATAATTCAGTAAATATTCCCTTTTTCTCGTTAAAAAAATAATTAGATTAAGAAAAAAAAATGTGTTTAAAGCAATATCCATATTTTATACCACAAAAAGAATTGTAATTATTAAGCAAAGCAAAATGGGCTGTTAATAACAAACGCTAATATTATTTGCGTTACATTTATTTGCTTAGTATCTTTTGAATTTAATCGGTTTTATTATTATCTATAAACACTCTTTATGAAATTTTTTTCTTTAATATATATCAAGGGGAAAAAAACTTGAATCATGTAATGCTGTTTCTTTTATAATTGTTTGTGGCAAAATAGATTAAAGTACTTCTGGAATTAATATAAAGATCATTCACAATTAATAACACCAATTATCAACATCAAAGGGCGTGAAAGCAAAATAATAAAAGGGGTGTGTTATTTTTTCCTTTTAATGTTAAAAGTTTCTCACAGTAAAACAAAAACAAAAATGAACCGAATTTGTTTTTATCATAATTTATTTTTGAAGACCTTTGTGTGCTTAAAGATATTTCCACTGTCAACAGTATTTATCTGAGAGTTATTTGATTCCTTAATCCAATTTAATTCTCTCTCTTATGAATACTTATAAAAATATACAATGCAATCATGGAGTTAAATATGTTTCTTGTTATGCTACACAAATTTAAATTAAAAAAGTTAAGGAGAAAAATAGAACCATTGTTTTCAAGAAATTTCATTCAAATAATAATCTGTTATTTGTGTAATTTTAATGTTTCTCCAACATAACTTCGTAATATGTACTTATTTGATTATGATCCTAACATTTTAGCCCCAAATTATTAAAAATACGATATGAGTATAAGACAGTAGTTTGTAGATTGAGTAACAATAATTAATACACTCCTTTGTAATGTAAAATAATACTGTAAATTTGCAGATGCAAAGCATCTTTCATTCTTATAAACAAAAATGTATATTTTTATTTTAAGAACAAATAATTACTATTATATAAGTAGGGCTTTCAAAAAGTCAAGCCCATTCCGAGTAACGATTTAATCAGGAAATTATAAAAAGTGCATACAATGTAGGCAGGCACAATTCCAAATTACTTCTCTACATAAAAACCATACTTATAGAAGCATTTATTTCATCGATACACTAAACCATCGAAATCAGCGTCAAGTTTATGTAAGAACGTCAAAACGTGATACTGGTCCTTAACATCTATTCTGAAATGTCGACATCCCAAGAGTTTTTTTCAAACTCCGAAGAGATGGAAAAAAATTGGTGCAAAGTCGAGACTGTAAGGAAGGTGATCCAATACCACCTGTCGAAAGTGCTTTTTCTTCATCTTGGGTTTCATCTTTGCTGCTTTTGTCAAATTCTATTCACCAAAACCGTACCTCTTTTCGTAAAATAACACTCCAACAAATTGTTGATAAAATTTAGCTGGATATATTTTCTTTAAACACAAAAAACATATCACACTCCTTTATTCAATTGCAGACCATGTTTCAGAAACGAGCCATTTTCTTACTGATTGACATAGTTCCCGAAAACCAGCTCCCCCTACCGGAACCGTTTGAATGCTGTAATCTTTGCTATCTTCAGAGGGATTTTAATTCATAAGGGTAATTTGCACACCCATCATTGCTCTTTTTACCGTACATTTTGAAACCTAGTTTATATTTATATTTTAAATTATGAAATATTGAATGTAAAATAAAGTATTGCATTTTTATTTTCCGTTTGTTTACCAGCTGAAGTAGTATAAAAATGACCTTTTTGGAATATTTCAATTAATCAACTTTTATTTTTTAAATTTATTTCTCCTGGAAATACAAAAAATTCCCCCCAAAAAGCATTTTACATAAATTAATTTTGATAATTCAATGTGGTTCACGTTAATCATTGCGTTTTATATATTTAGCATTTTGAAAAGTTTTTCATTCGATATAATTTGATGAACAATTTACATTTTTATACTAATAAATTATTTATTTTTAGCTCCAATTTCTTTTTTTTACATATGTTTAAACCATTTATTTGTTTTCTGGTGTTAAAATATACTTAACCACAGTTTAAAGTATTAGAAAATATTTAGTATGCGTTTTTACTCCAAAAAATCCGAAAGTTTCAGAAATCAAATACTCAAAATTTTTGTCTTATGAACGTATCTTATTTTTTAATATCGTATTGTCTAGAACTCTTTTTTTAAAGTAAGGAAATATGTTATATAAAAAGATGGGATCATATATATGTTACGTGATACACGAAGACTTTCGACATTCGGATTTCTTATGTAATATACGTTTAAATATAATATATCAGAAAAGGAAAGAAACAAAAGGTAGATAGGACTCAATATTCTTAAAATAAATCACTAAACATTAAAATACTTTTAAACATTGTAAAGCAAATTTCTTTTTAAATGTCTTTCACGCTTCTTGAACATTAAGTTGTTCATTTAATCTAAAATAGGCCAATTTCTTTTCTTTGATTATTACATATTATAGTTTAAAATTCTCAATGTATATATATGAATATATATGTACATTGAGATTGTATATATATGAATATATATGCACATTACGAATATATATATATATATATATATATATATATATATATATATTCATAAAATTTTTTTCTTAACTTGTTCAAAAAAAGAATTGAAGAATCTATTTTAAAGATGTGAAGTTTTCATCATGTATTTCATTGTCTTACTCATTCATTATGATCAATATTTGATTTTAAGTTTGTTAGAATTTCTGAACTCTATGTTAACATGCAACGTATACTGTTTGTAAATCATTAATACCAAACAAAATGCGATATAACTCAAGCTTTGTTAGCTCTGTGTCGATTACTTTTAAATGCCCCTCGAAAAAAATGTTTCGTTAATATAACGTAGAGATACTTTAAGAAATTTATTTAAACGCTTAAAGGGATATAAATTACCTAGAAAATTAATTTAATGATTGAAATAAGTGAAATAGTATTAGGAGAAGAAAAATAATTACATTATTTATAAGTATGAAACATTTTATTCAGATATTTTCAAATGAAATAATTTTTCTTGCCAACTGTTTCTTATACTTTTAATGTTCTTACAAAATTACTGTTTCAATCGAAATATCATACCGTTGAGGAAAAAATTCAAATTGTATTCATTGTAGAACATGAATTTTCTAGAATGTAAAATTCGAAACTTTGTCTTTTCATCTATATTGTATTTTTAAAAAAAATTAAAATTCTAATTTTGAAATTCAGAATAAAACAAATTATATTACCTATGCCTGTGAAGGTAGGAAACTAGAAGCATTATATTATAATGTTGAACAGTGTGTGTGTGTGTTTCGCATATTTTTAAACAAAACAATACGTAAAATTTCGTCTCAAATAAAATGTGTGTGTGTCATACATTTTTTTCTTCATTTTTTACATAAATGATTAATATTAAATACCGTGCTAAGAAATTAATTCAATAAGCATTCATTTGTAATAAAAATGTAACACAATAAAATTATTTATTATTAATATTAATAAAAATTATGATTTAACTAAAAACGTTTTCATTGGAATTGACTTATTTTTCATGAAATCAGAATTTTTTAGGTGTCACATTACATAACAAAATCAGTTAGAGACTAATTATTCTAAAAAAAATACCGAAGAGAGGCGAGGTTATTTTAGAGTTTTAGTTTGGTAATACTCTGTTAAGTTCAATTTAAAGACTTAAAGAAATATATTTAGGAGAAAAATATATTTTAATGTGAGAGCATTTGCTTAATTTAAGGGGGTCAGTCACTTCACAAAAATCGATCAGAAAATCGATTTTTCAATTTTGATTGGAAAATAAAATACCACTCTTTCTCTTTCTGATACAGTTTAAATTTTTATTCTAGCTGAATTAGAAGTATTTTTATATTATTTTTTTAAAAAGTTGTTTACATCTGTCAAATCTCAAACCAGCTGATTGCCACGCCCCTTTCAAATCAAAACAAAAGACACATGCTACTTTTCAGCCTTGTCAAATAACTTAAATTGATTAAAATAATTTATTTTGATCGGCAACACATTTGGAAAGAAGTGAAGTGATTAGTTGTATATTTGTTTACACTCTGGTAACTCATGTGCTGCTTTTTATCCCGTAAAATATAGCCAATATTCTCCATTTTGATCAGATATAAATGCACAAAATCTGATTAATATGCCTCGTTTTAGTAATAAAACATTTAAAAAAATGAAGTTTGGAGGACATTGCAAATATAGTACAGCTTCTGAGGACTTCAATGAAGTAGAACAACCTCCAAGTACGTATCTTAAGAATTCATTATCAAAATCAAAATTAGGTAAGTTTAATGATGAGTATGTTTCGTTTTTAGATTCATCTGAAATTTTTTGTGAAATAATTGGCATTCCACTGTTTTCTAGTGCCTTGAAACAACATATATTATGCGTAAAATGTAAAAAAACAAGGTATTAACATCAAATTTGGTCGCCAAATTCAGGGTTTGGCCACAGAGTTATTAATATGCTGTGACTTTTGTGGTCTTATTCAACCACTTCTCAATACCAGGTTTACTAAAATTGTAGTTAATGAAAAAGATACAAAAATTTTTATGAAGTGAACACTAGATTTGCATATGCTATGAGTTCAGTTGGAAAAGGAGAAGCAGTTGCAAAAGTATTTTGTGGAGTTATGAATTTGCCACCTCCGCCAAAGCGGTTTTAAGAGTCCATGCATGCATTAAATCATGCGACAGAAAAAGTAGCTAAAGTGTCTATGGCATTAGCTGCTGCCGAAGCAATATCATTTAATAATGGTAACCCAAATGTACCTGTGGCTATAGATGGTACCTGGCAAAAAAGGGGCCATACTTCTCTAAATGGTGTTGTTACGGCAGTTAGTATGGAAACTGGGAAAGTTGTTGATGCCGAAATATTATCGAGAAAATGCTCATGCCATTTTAACGGCAATGTACATAGTGATGAGTGTTCAGTAAATTACTTCGGAAATAGTGGAGGAATGAAAGTTGAAGGTGCCCTTCGTATCTTCCATCGCTGAGAGACGTTACACAATTTGCGATATAAACAATATTTGGGTGATGGGGACTCTAAAGCATACAAAGCAGTTTTAGAATCTAAACCTTACAAAAATGTCAACATTGAAAAATTAGAATGTGTTGGTCATGTTGAAAAAAGGATGGGGATACGACTCAGGGCATTAAAATCAAAATTAAAAGGTAAAAATCTCGAGGACAAAAATCTCTAGGAGGCCGTAATTGATTAACAGATTCAGAAATAGACAAATTGCAAAGATACTATGGTTTGACTATTCAAAATAACTCAGGTAATTTGTCAGCCATGAGACAAGCTATGGGCTATATTTTTCCATAAAATCTGAACAGATTTGAATCCACAATATGGTTTATGCCCCATGGGAGATGACTCGTGGTGTGGATATAATAGGTCTATACTGAAAGGGGATACATGCAAATATAAACACAACTTACCTATTGCAATTATGAATTGCATAAAAAAGGTATTTAGAGACATTTCAAACCCTGAACTTCTGTCTAGATGCTTGCACGGTAAAACTCAAAATTGTAATGAAAGCTTAAATAGTGTTATCTGGTCCATAATTTCAAAAACTGTTTTTGTACAATTGGGTACTTTAAAAACTGGAGTATATGAAGCTATATCTTTCTATAATCAAGGCTTCATTACCAAATTAAAAGTTTTAGGTATATTAAATATTCAACCTGGATTTTACACATGTCGAGCATTGCAAGAAGCAGATCATGCACGCATAAGGAAAGCGGAAAAGGCAGTTTTGCGAAGAACAAAAGAAGCTAGAATTAAAAATAGACAATTAAAATGTAGAAAAGAAGATGATCTTGCAGATGATCCCAGCAATCCAAGTTATGGTTCTGGTATGTTTTAGTTAATGGTAAGTTTTTACTTTAAATCACTATTTCTGAAAAGTGTAAATTTCAACACAAAAGGAACATTTTTGAAAAAACTACTTATTTAATAGCTTTGAAATTTTACACATATATTAATATTATACAAATACATATTTTAATGAAAGATTTTGTCAAAAAAATTTTTCAAAACAAAATTTATGGGTTAAAATGCACAAGAATTTTCGACGTTTTAAAATTTTTGATGTGTTAGTCCACATATGAATTTTTAAAAAAAAACTAATCAAAATTTCAAAAAAAGCTCTCATTAAAATGATAAAAACAGTGTAATAAATCTACAAAATAAAATCATGACTGTACAACTGGTCAATTTTTCAAAAATGTTCCTTACGTCATTTTTAACATTACAGAGGTAGGAAAAATGCTACGTGAAGTGACCCTCTTAATATTTTGTAAAGTATGCAATGCTTCTAAAAGTGAGTAATAGGAATGAAATATTAATGTTCTTTTTTTCTTTAAAAATCTTCTTCGAATTAAGAATTTTAACTGGGATTCAAAGCTGATGAAGATTTAAGTCAAAAGTCACAAAGACACTAATCCAAACGAAAACAAATGTTAATAACACTAATGATTGAATTATACTTCAATAAACATTTCTTGTAAGGAATATTTATGAAATAATGTAATAAATGAAAGAAATGAATTATATGTAAAGTAATTTCCAGATCAGTTGACATAACAAATGGCTCACAAAAAAAAAAAAAAGCACCAGAATGGAACCGATTTTAAGAATCATTTTATCTACACTACTGCACTTATTTTAATAAGTTATATAAATATAAATAGAAATATACCAATTATTTTATTTCAGTTTCAAATGCTTGGTGTGAGATCCTTGTGTTACATGGCATACGTCTAATCTAGAATCCAGTTCATTAAATACATTTTATACCATCATTGTATAAATGGTTCGTAATGCTGCAAATGCTTATTTGTCCTCCTCTGGTATTGCTTGTATCAATGGACAATGACAAGGCTTGAAATTTAATTATTTTTGTAAAAATTTCAGTACTTTTTCTGGTGGATTCCTAGTTCACAGGTGGAAACTCTCGTAGGGAAAACCTCTTTGACATTGTCACCATGTTTGAATTTTATTTATAGTCACCTTGAATATGTTGCAACCTGTTGATCATTGGCAGGGAAAAAAATTTGGTATACTTCTTTTTACATTCATTCATCATTTATTGTATTATATGCGGTAGTTTTGATAATACGAATTTTCTTAAATCGGATCCATCTTTTGTACTTATATTGTATATTATGCTTCTTTTTTATCACCAATAAAATTCAAACAATTTTATGGTTTTACATTTAAAGAAATACATTTATATATATTCATCCTACTCCTTTTTATACGTTCTATACACTTTCTACGAAAAATCATGCAAAAAATTAGATTCAATAAAAGTGGACTTACTTTTTTAAAAACTAAGTAAGTTGAAATAAACAACTTTGCTTATTTCTAAAATCTGCATAACGATCGTCGAAAAATCAATTTATAATTTTCACACATATGCATTTACATTTGTAAATTTAACATTAATATCAAATATGTAAATGTTTCGGGTTCAAATTTAAAATAAATTTAAATAATAAGTGAACTTTTAAAAGTTTAATTCTTCGAATTAAAAATGCATGAGAAATGATATTACTTATTCACTGCAACTTATTGACTGTAAGAGCCTTTATTTGGAGCAAGATGGTTCGAAATTGACATCTTCACTAAAAAGATCTATCACATCCACTTTTCTTCAATCCATGTCGTCCTTTAATGACGTTTTAGGAACTGTTTTCTGAAGTATTTTACGGTATTGATTTCTTATAAGAAATTCTAATATTTTTTGTATGCCATTTGCCCTTTAGGGTTTTCATTTTCTGTATGTAATTATTGTATCTTAGAAATCTTCAGATCTTCTTAGAATGTTATTAAGTATTCTAAACTTGGATCAATGCTTAGAAATTATCCAAACATTGGCACAAAATTTAAATACTGCTGTTTGATATAATGCATAAGCTATTGAGTGAAAGTTGTTTATGTGCAATATAAACTATTTTTACACATAAAATGCAAGTCAGATATTTGCATGATATGCTTCATCGTTTTGCGTAAAAATTATCAAGCGCAATTTCTTCGCAAATATGCATTGTTCAGTTAAACAGAAAATTTAAAGAAATGCTTTCAATTTATTGAAGTCAATTTGATATTTGAATAAATTGTTTCAAAAATACATGGGTCTAAATAAAAAAAACTCTTAAACTTGTATTAAACTGTCCCATTTGAGTATTTTATGATTAGTCTCTGCCCTTTTATGGGTAAGAGGACATGCATATTAGACAAATTAAATTATTAATTCTTCCTAATTATATTTCAAAAACTGTACTCCATATGCATATAATAAATTAAAATAATTTCTTGCTGATATTGAGCAAAACATACCATTATTTCTATTTGTCGGGAAACTATGAAGGGACAACATGTAATACATTACTTTTCAATACATTACTTTACTTTCCTTGTAGGAAAGGTTATGTTCCTTTGACTCTGCAGCCATTTCCTATGCTAACAGTTTCATATTTGAGGTTGTAATAATGGTTTAAAACTTCATGATTAATTGACTTCATCTTTTTAAACAATCTTTCTGCTCCCATTTCAATTAGAACATTTGAAACTGTAGCTGCTCTGTGTGTGTTAAAAGGAATTTTTTCTTTTCCATTTTTCATTTTTGCAACTTACTGCAGCGGATTTAATGTTAGAGTAATGCCTTTTAATCCACGTTTCTTCGGAAAAATTTATTCCTAAAAAACTACTTAATTCATAATAATAAAACGAATATTAATATGAATTCAAGAAATTTTCTACCTTTAATACGTCCGGGTACTCACCGATATCCATTGTCTTCAACAGGAAATGAATATCTTAGTTAGATATAAAACTGATCAGTTTTTGCTCTTAGTATGTTATTCGGAATGTCATAATAATGACTGGATGTATAAGGGTTCCACCAAATAAATAATAGTTTAGAGTTAATCTCAATTTTGTTGTATGTTTCCATTAGATTCATTTTCCGAAATGCTACCAATCAATAAATATTTGACGCGCTTAACTATTTACACCTTCTGGTGCTTATAAATTCCTGTATTCTGACTGTGACTTTAGTATACACCACACATTTATTTAATTAACTTCCTTTTGTTTCTTGAGTTTTTAAGATTTACGAGGGCTTTCTTCTCGAAATGCCAATAAACAAATAATTAAAAATGGAAATGATGAGTGTCTGAAAAATCTATTTTTGAAACCTTTATCAGCTACATGCATAATTTTCGAAAGAAAATAAAAGTTTTCCTTAAAGGAACTTACTTTTATGTGAGCTTCCTTACAGTTCGTTTATATTTTGTGTGTAAAACTTGATTGCTTTTGTTCCAGGGTGAACATTTTATTTATTATTAAACATTTAAAAATGTGCATTACAATCAATATTTATTGATATGTAAATGATATTTAGTTAGCCTAATGGCATATATATATATATATATATATATTTCTTGACAAACAGTATCATTTCCTTAATAGTTATCGACCCAAATGCTGATATATGTATTGTGAAGTCACAAACCCCTAAAATCCTTACGATCGTAAATCCCGTGTGATAAACATCCCACAAATCCAATTTTAGCTTTTACCTTAAACAAATTTGGTAAACATTTTACTAAATTCACGAATAGCTCAAGAAAATGCATTGAGTCCAGCCCCTGAAGCTGAGAAGCCTTAAGGAGTAGTGTGAATAAATAGTGTTGAAAATATCCCGAATAATTTCCTTAAAGGAATAATAGCATAGCAAGGGAATATAAAATAAATTCTACGAAATAAAAGCAAAGGGATAAATCTTTAGAATTTAAAGCAAGGGAATAGCAAAAGTCACATTTTATTTCTTTGCTATGTTTTGGGGAAAATAAACTGACTTTAAAAAGAAGTATATTTATATTTTCACTCTTGAATGGGGCAAGAGTGTTAACGTTTAAAACGATTCGTTACCTTTTACACCATGTCCTGCTTTAAAAAGCTGTTTCCGTACATAAACATTAGTTCTAACACAGTAACTCTTAAATGTGACGTTTAGAAAATTACTTTTTTAATATATAAAGGGTATTTTAAATCAGATCTTTCTAACTTTTGATTGCTATACTGGACCCAACATAAAGTCCAAAGCATTTTTTAATCAGAAATAATTAATCTAACGAGATTTCTGAGAATTGAAAGAAAGTCATTATTTTTCAAGGGGTAGAATATAATTTAATTAAGAAATTAATCTTCCAAAACACCCAAACAAATGCGTTTATTAAAAAAACATTATTTTTTAAACTTTAACTGGGGAGGAAACTACATTTATTATTCTGTGTAACATGAATGCTGATGATGTAACTACTGTATTATTTAAGCACTGTGTAAATTAGAAGACTGTTAGAAAGAGTAAGTCAAATAATTTGGTAATATAACAATCTGTAATCTTGTTCTTATACACTTTGGGCTACAAAATTTTAAAATCATTTAAAATGTTTCCAAAATAAATTTACGTAGGCTAATTTTTCTTACAAATATAGTAAGAAAACTTTGAAAATTATTTGACGTATGTGTAGTTTAATGCCTATAAACTTTTTGATTGTAAGTTAAAATGCTTTTATTTTCCAGCTGAGTCTTCTTAGTGCAACAAATCCAATGCTATTTATTGCAAATAAACGTATTTATAAACTGTTCAAATAGGAATATAAATTCCTACTAAGAGGAAATAATTGCATTACTCATATTTTTAGTCTTCTGGATATATACTATTCTAAAAGTTATGCATCCTTAAATTATTTAGGAGTAAAAAAAATAATCAGAAAATAAATAATTATGTTTTGATTATATGCTATGATCTTTCTTATTCATTGTGTTTACCGTGCTCTTCCTCTTATCCAGTTCAATTGGATAGTTTGATTGTAAATCAAGTATTGAGTTCCAAAATTTATTATATTATTTAAATGTGTTTTTATTGGATTCCTATTTTATGTAAGAGAAAAATACTTCCAAAAACATCTTATAATTAAAAGAAAAAAAGGAAAAAAAGCGCAACTTCCAGCTTAAATTTATCTCCTCCTTCTATATTGTGCAGGTTTGGAATATATTTCTCTTTGTTTTTAAATTTCCAATATACTCGTAAAATATTCTAAGAGTTTTTCCTCATGGTTTTCAAAAGGTTAATTTTTAAATTTCTGCTATACATATGTGTCCCACGATTTTTTGTTCCTTAATTACTTCGGCAGCCTTACCAAGCGATTCATAGATAATTCATCCTTCAGCCCCTTTCTTTCCCAAAAGAATTTCCTTTGCCCTTTTTTAAGATTACCTTGGTACAATATACGTAACATCCGAAGTTGATGATAAAAAAATAAATTTTGTTAAGGCATATATACAATCGAATATTTATAAAGCTTCAGTTAGCTCTATTAAGGTAACTGTGACGTCTGCGACAAGGAAAAATGAACTTTTCTTACACCAAATTTAAATTGTTCTCACTTAAATTCAAAGCAATGGGAAAAAAATCGTCGTTGAATTATCTGTATATTTATGTATTTATTAATGTAAAAATATTACATTTTGAATCATAAATGAATCTTTATAAGCAATAAAATAATTAATAACTTCTTTTTTATTTTCGAGGCTTGTTCTTACTTTTAGGTACACTTTGCATAAAATCCACTGCATAAATTGTTTTAAAATTTTCCAGAGTGTTTGCAAACGTAACTATGCATAAAATGAACGAAATGAAATTTTAAAACATAAATTTATAAAAATTTTAAAAAAATTAAATTTAGTTATTTAAATTCTTTTTAAATTTCATGCAGATATTGTGCTATGTCTTAAATTTGTAAATGTTTGTTTGAAAACTAATTCGTTCACTTTATTAACAATTTGTGAATCTTGTATTATGCAAAATATCAGCACTATAGGTAAAGTAGAATTTGCGCAAAGTGTACCGGAATCACCAAAAAATGCTTTTTGAGAAAATTGCAAATAAATATATTTTTATCTATGATTTGAAAAATAATATTTTCTAATACAATATAAAGCCGTACAATAACTAACAAGATTATTTTGCATTTTTTTCAGTTTTTAAATTGTAACTAAATAAAATTCTAGATTATTTAGAAGTTTCTTTAATTTCTTTTCACTTACTTTATCAATACGTGTTATCAACGATTGACACTACCTTCCATTTAAAATACTAAAGTTCTAGAAGTTTTAATATTTGTACTTCACTTTGAACATCGTCATTACATGATATTACAGAATTCCTTACACATGTTTCTATTATTTTAAAATTACATTAAGAAAACGCCTTTCATGAATTTAAAGTGTTATTTTGGTATTTAGTTTAAATGGAACTAGATTTTTAAATATTAAAACCAAAACTGTTTTTGCACTCATACTTAAGAATATTTATTAATTTTAAATTAAAAACAATAGTTATAAATGTATAGAGTTATTCATGAGTATTCAAATGTTAAAAATAAGCATTTAGGAAAAAACGAAATGCCTATTTTACAAACTATGTAATTAATTTAGGATAAACCTCAAGATCTACTTACCATATCCTGTTGATTTATATTTTAAGGATTACACTGAGTATTTATAAATGCAAACCAGACATTATTTATATTAAAAAAACTTATTTTAAAATTTTGTATCTAATTATTTAAATTTTCCTTAATTTTTGCACAAAAAATGAAGAATTTTCATTAAATTTAAACTTATAATACAGAAAAATTACACCATTCGTACAGAAAAATTAGTATTTTACAATGCATTTAATATAAATAAGGCATTTTGAAAATAATGTACCTGAATCATAAATACATCACATATGTTTACATTTTAAAATTCAATTTTTAGCATTCGATTTATCTAATTATCATAAATAATGCATCTACAGATGCAGCAAAGTACTCTCGATTTTTTAAAAGCAAAATAAAAAAATGCAAAATATGAAGCATTGTCCCGTCCCAGTTATCTTAATATGTCATTGATGAACCGAATGTACTGTATTCGTTATTCTCCTATTTTCCTTATTTTTCTTCTCAGAATTGCCTTAAGAACTCTCAGTTTGATGACGTCTAAGATTAGAAAAAAGTCTTGCGTTTCTTCACTCCTCCATTTGTTTCTTATGTTCCAATCTTCTGCCTTTTCAAATTCCAATTTTCCTCCAAGTTCCCTCTCTTCTCATAGAGTAAAAGCGGGATTTGAAGAATGTATTTTCAATGGTAATTTTAATTATTAGAATATTATCTAAAAGTATTAAAGAGTTTGAAACAGACTTCTTAAAGCATATAAGGTAATTCTTAAATGAAAAATAAAAGTATGCCAACAGTCCATGATTTCTACAGAAGTAGTGTAATATAAAAATATAGTGAAATATCAGAATCATCAATACTGAGTATAAAAATTTGAATTATAAGAAGTTATAAATATTCGCTTTTAATACCATATATTAAATTTACACAAATCAATTAATCACTGATTACAAAATTACCGAATTTTGAGGAAATGTGATGCCAAGAAATATAGATGTTTCTTGATATTAGTCAGAAAAAAACTTGTAGATAACAATATCTTATTTCCAGCAGTTAGTCTGTTAACTTTTACTGAGAAAGAAGTAATAAATCAAAATCTTTTCTCTTCAATTCATAAAATTAGGAAATGATTGACAATTTTCCGTGCTCAAAGCCTATGCCTAGTTAGTTAATAAACAGTATTGACAAATTAACAATGAAATTTGGGACTTTATAATGTGCTACAAGTTTGCCTTGGTATATTAAGTGCTTTACTTAGTCGATAGCTATCCGTGCATATCAATTTTATGTATCAAAATACTTTGAATAAATTTGATAAATTCATTTGTGAAAAAAATTCCGATAAGTAGTATTTGAATACTTAAACACTTTCAAATAATTTAAATATAACAATATATACAATGATCAAGAATTCCAATTTTAAAATTTAAAAAAATGCTAATTTCCTACTTACCATCAGAAGCTTCACAAAATAATGATATAGATGAGCCTTCGTCATAAGGTCCAATAACGTCTTGCATCGTTTGACCATGTTCGTCCGTTATCACAACTTTGGGAGGCACTGCAAAATAGCAAAGAAGGTATAAATATTTGTTAATGAAGGATTAGAAACGTTTAACAATTTTAGATTCCCTGATGTGTAAATAATTAGAATTAAAATTAATAATTAAGTTAGAAATTAAATTTATATTAATCAAGAATTATTGGGAAATTTGAAAATGAATCTACCAAATACGCATCCTTATGCATAATTATATATATATATATACATATATATATAACGATGATGACGGATTAAGTAAAGGTGGACGACTTTTGGCGAATATCTTGATAGCGTGGCTGTTGATGCTATTTCTGTAAGATTACTATTTACGGTGGTTGGTGTGGAATTTCATTGTTATGGTGGAGGCAGTCTTGGAAAAGTTATTCTTCTTTATTAAACACTGAATATGTAGACACCATAGGACATAGTAACGAACAAACATACACACAACACAAACACAAAGCACACTGCAGCCGGCTACATGTTGAAACAAGAGACAAGACAGCGCGTAACCGTCTGCTCCGAGTTTTAAACTGGCTTTGAAGGTCGTACGACTCTTTTGTAACAGGAGTCTTGATTGGATGGAAATGCGCGCGATCAATTAGATTAAGATTAAGCTTATAACAGTCTTGTGCGAAAGAACTAGGAAATAATTTAACGGGGTAAAGTTAAAGGGTTAGAAGAAGTCATATAATATATATGTATGTACGAGTATACACATATATATATATACACTGGTGTACAAAAGTTAAGCATAATTGATAATTATGTGAATAAAGTAGGAACTGTAAATCAGAATGGGGAGAAACGTGATATGCGAGTGTAAAATAGTTGTAAAATAAGGAAGCAAATCAAAAGAATGACTATAATTAATTTTATTATCCAAAGTAGCCGTTTCAAAGAAAACTGAGCATAGCAAGGATTCACACTTTAAAGAAAAAAATGAAAGAAAACATTAAATAAAATACTGATGCTGCAGTTTAATAAGGCGTGTGGTCACCTCTGACAGCAAGGAACGCTGCACAGCGATTTACCGTACTTGCTATGTAATGATGAATGATTCATGGGCTCAAACGGTTCCAAGCATCATGGAGAGCTCTCTTCAGTTTTGTAATGGAGCTTGGTGGGTGCGAAAGGACTGCAATTTGTCTCCCGAGCATATCCCATACATGCTCGATAGGATTTAAACCAGGGAAGTTCGTAGGCAACGACATGCGCTGGATGTTTTCCGTTTCAAGGAAGTCATCAATCAGCACCGCTCGGTGACATGGCACATTATCATCCATGAATATGAAGTCAGGACCGACAGTACCTCGAAACAAGTGAACATAAGGCTCAAGCCCTTTTTCTCTGTATCTTTGAGCAGTCACAGACCCCGTGTCAAAGAAATGGAGGTCTGTGCGACCGTCCATCAAGATGCCTGCCTATACCATTACTCTCCTTGGTGGAAAATGATGTATTTCCGTTATGTTTCTTGGTTCAAAACGTGTTCAAGTTCTCTCCATATCGTTACCCGCCGAGAATCACTACTCAGACTAAACCGGGACTCGTCGCTGAACATCACATTGGCCCACTCTCCTACACTCCAATGTTGATGTTTCAAACTCCAGTTCAAACGAGCGCGTTTATGTGCAGACGTGAGAGGAATGCAAACTTCTGGTCTTCTGGCCTACAGGTCAGCATAATTGAGTCTCCTGTAAACAGTTTGTCTCGAAATTCGTATTCCTGTGGCGACTGTGAGAGCCGAATCCAGTGCTCTGGCAGTACTGCCCCTCTGACGTCGCGCACTTATTACCAGATATCGGTCTTGGCGAGGGGTTCTGACTCTTTGTTGACCTGAAACTGGTTGTCGGGTAACATCTCCCGTTCTTTGAAACCTCTGCCATAGTCTTGAGATAACTGACTGGTCCACATTCAGAATTCGAGACTCTTCGGTTTTTGATCGTGAGGATTCCAGCATTCCAACGATTCTTCCTTTCGCAAACATGTCCAATTGGCGTCTTTGTGCCATCATTCACCTTGTTTGATGGTTAACAACTTTCCTTCGCACAGCATGTTGCACGAAACTTTTCTGAACTGCCTATGCTGTGTGAATCGGTTTCTCCGCCTTCTGACATGGGCCGGTGTTTCGCGCAGGACGCAGTCGACAGAAAAGTTTTGCTAAACCCAATATTTCTTCTTCGCTCAATTAATATCCGCAAGAAATTTGGACGAATATTTAATCCATGTTTTTCGCATGTTAAGATTTATAACTAACTTTTGGGCACCAGTATATATATATATATATATATATGGATATCGGGAGAGCAGAAATAGTAATTTCGTAATTTTAATTCACAATAAGTTGAAGACAAAAGTGAGCTTCTTTGCTTACACATTCCGCTATAGAATGTTTTAAGGAGGAGTTGAAGCTAAGCAATTTCATCTGCATTATTCTACATGAGTCTTTTATATGGAATGAAGACTTACCAACGATGCATCTTTCAATCTTTACTATGTATTGGCATGGGCACTAACTATATTAGAAATGTATCTAAACTATTATTTGAAATTTACGGTACCTGGAGCAGCAAATTTGATTTATCGTGAAATTACTATATTCTATACTACGAGTTTTAAAAGAAACAGAGCTCCATATTTCACAGTCCCATTTCATGATCGTAACCATTGGACTACCATAACTTTCTATAACAAAGGAAACCTAATTTCTCTTGTCACTACATAAATAATAATTTTGACTGAATAGGGAAACATAGTGAAATTCCAGAGTTTGTGTTTGTTTAAAATGATTTGATTCTAAATCATTATTTTATAGCGATAATAGCAAAAGCCACATCCAATAAGGCTTGAAAATATAATAATAATTTATCAATGTGTAATTAATCAATATCAATTGGAGAGTTTCTGGTAAATCAATAAAACTTATACAATCGGTGTGTAAATCAAATTTAACTTAATGTAATAATAACTTCTTGAATATGCCAGAAACACTTAATGGGAACCCTAAAACATTTCTGCTATTAATAGTGATCACCTGATATGGGTCTTTGTGTTAAATACAGAATATCATTTGCACTGTATGAAAACGATTTTGTAATTAATTTTCCCTTTTGAATTTTAAGATAAAACTTTGAAAATTTCAGAATAATCGTCTGCTGAATGTTTTCTTTTAATTGGAATGTAAAAAAAAATATTTATTTTAAAAATGTCTCCTAAAATGATATATGGCTCGGAGGTTATGTAAATACACTTTCCAAGAAGAAATATTCTATCACCAAATTAAAAAGCAGTGTAAAAATCTCGATTATTGTATTTCAATCAAAGGTATTAATAATATATTAAATTTGAAAGGGAAAAATTGTCTAAAGCAAAGAGTAAAAAGGAAAACATGACCACGAAGCTTCTTTCTAAGACTGTTCAAACGTAGAAAACTATCAAGAATAATAAAGTATATTCCGTTTTAAATTTTTTGGAAATTGTTTCCATTATGTATATTCATTTTAAACACTTTTTTTAAATTTCTGCAAAATTTTCAATCTAAAATAATGGCTCCAAATGCCATTAAAACATACGAATCTCATATTTAATCCCATAATGTTTATTCAGTGTGGTCTGTAATTCAAATTAATGTTATGCTATATAATTAAGGTAATTGAAATATTTACTCTCATCTTTAGATTAACATTTCACCCAAATATGACTTTAATGTCCGGTAGTATTATTGCAGAGAGAAGTCCTAATAGCTAACATAAGATTAATCCTCAGTTATATTTTAACATAAATTTTTAATTCTTTACTTTTTGAAGAATGCTTACCCTTAATTAATCTTAAAAAACTTGTCTACTTAAAAATGTACAAATATTTTAATGCACATTTACAATCTAGATGTCTTGCATTGGAGTTATAAATATATCAGTTTTACACACGAGTAATTAACCCCTTTTTGAGCTCAGCAAGCCTAAGAGGCCAGAAAAGCAATTTTTTCAATGCCCCTCCTGCACCCGGTGTGCTAATCGTTCCCAATAATTTCCCGGCTCTTCATGGAGCTTAGTACTCCACAATTCAGTCCTCCTTAAGCCCTCACCCGGTTTGGCTACAACCCCTTCTGGTCTGTGAAACAAAGTGAGTCTGATTGTGTCATAACTTTGAATATGAATTTTTAATGCTATTTTTGTTGTAATCCTACATTTAACTCAAAATAAATCTGTTCTGTGATATATAAAAATACATTTCAATGATGTTCCGATGCATAAAAGACTTTTCACTACTTGTGTTTTCAGGGGGGTTTCTTTGTTATGATACTTTGTAAGTCCAATTTCAGTTTTCATTTTGTACAAAATTAGCAATTTCGGTTGCTTCCGTTTTAGCTTCATTCTGTTCATTAATTGGTCCTTTCCCCACAATTAAGTGTGTTTGCTCTCCTTAGACCATAACCAAGGCGGCCCCGCCGGTGTTTTTAATTGAAATTGATTAGAGAGAAAGTAAACATATCTCGATGGCCTCTCAAGCCTCGTGTGCTTGATTCTGTTTTCCTCGGAGGTTTGCCGGACGAAGGCTTAATACTTCTCTGGTCAGTTATTTAAAAAGTTGTACTAGACAAACTTTATTTATTCTCCTTTCACTTATTTAGTTTATGAAAAATAACATTAATAATGCTGAGGTGTAATGCATCATGCTTATTAAAGTAACTCCTGTTAAAAATGCAATCTTCATTATCGAAAATTGTTTTGTATATTACTATTAGAAATTTAAATCCAGCTTGGATTTTACTGTGTGCAAATTGTGTGTAATGCATTACCAACAGTTATTTTGTAACATAATTGTTAATTTCTATCATATTTGAATGTAAATTTTTACAAAATACATTAATGTATTCTGACGTTATGAGTTTGTTGCATCGAATTTAAGAATTTTATCTAAAGAAATCTACTATTGTTTATTGAAATCTTTTGAACAAATCTTTAGAAGTCAGTACATTGCATATAATAGTTGCAATACTTCCAAAAGTGAAATTTTCATTATTAACTTAATATATATATAGATCAAGTTTTCCAATTTTAACAATAGAAAGGAAAATACAAAGCTGCTAATTTACTTCCGAAAGTCTTCAGAAAAATCATTAACCTGTAAATCCTTACGAGAAAAATGAATAATTCAGTGTTTCATTAGACCAATACATCCAACGGATTATCATGGCAGAAATAAGCTCCAAACACAGCACATTTGAATTACAAACAAGTAGTTCACAAAGAAAGTAAAGTAGGAAGGTGAAGTGAACCTTCAGATAGTTTTATAGATCTTCCCATAACTATCGGAAATCAAATGTGCAAATACTGTTGTTGTGGTCGAAAAGAAGCGAATTATGAATTGTTTCAATACATTTTTTTTAATGTAGAAGAGGGGATAAACACCTTCTAGAGCAAGATGTTTTTCAACCTTTTCAAATCCAAGATCCCTCTTTACGTGAACATCATGGATTTGGCGTATTTCTTTGTTATCAATCACTTATTTTATGTATTTGTATAATATGCATATATTTAAATTTAAAGCGTATTTATATATAGATAATGTTCATATCTAAGAATCATACGGCATCATAAATTAACACATTCATGAAATATTAAAATGCAACAAATCAGTTGTTTCTCCCGACAAAACATCAATTGAAAATATGATGTAACTTCATATATTATAATTTGTGACCTATTATATTTTGTAACACATAATGTTGCTATTAAGATTCAAAGAAAAATATTCCTATGGATAATACCTTTAGAATTTATTCTGAATCTTTGTGATTACACTAACAATTGAAAATGATTTTGAATGTCCCTGCTTATATAGCCATTTAATAACCATTACACAGGTCACGAAATATGGTTCGTGTTACTGTCACATCTATTGGGGGGGGGAGGTTATGTGTATCTCTTGTTCACATTCAAGACTGGTCCTGAACTCATGTATGCGCATATTTAAAAGTAGTTGTAAATCACTTAGAGGAGTATCTTCGCATGGTGGCATTTCTATTAATATGCTCATATTTCTAATATTATTTACTGATTCTCACTATACTTTGTCAAAAATGAACTATTTTATTTATAAATCTTAAACCGATCAAATGTTTAATTTTAAATTCAAAAATAGTAAATCTTTTCAATAAATATTTATAAAGAGAACGAGAAAAAAGGAAGCAAAAATTCTCAATAGTTATAATTATTTTTTAATAATTCTAGTTGCTAGAAATGTGAATAACTACAGTCGTCTATACAAATAGCCATTGTTTGTTGACCTCTGGGCTAGATTAACATAGTTATTGTTGTTGTTTCTAATGCCAACTCTCTGACGGTGTCAGATCGAGGCCCACGGAATTCATCGTGGTAAGGAGCTAGGTGTACGCCTGTCGTTAGATTTTAGCTTTGAGCACTGTTCAGGCAGTACGATTTGACTCGATTCATACACGATAGATGGCTACACCACCTATCTCGACCTCCACAATTTAGGAGGGGAGTAAACATAGTGATTTGGTTAATCTGAAAATGGAACTCGATGAATATAAACTGTTCAGAGGTCGTTCCTGTTAGTCATAAATTATGAGAATGAGCATTATTAACAAGCGAGAGATATTTAGTGGTGGTTCTCTTCAGATTTTTTTTTAATGATGGAACAATGCTTGTTGATTCAATCAATAAAATATTCACACGCCCTGGTGCTAGATTTTTATATCACATTTAACCGGCTCTTTTTTACTTTACACATTTTGAAATCTCGTGAAGTTTCTGAATGGTCTGGATGTCTCAGAGCAGGACGGCAATTGTCACTGCGTATGTTAGATTATAAATTATGTGTAGCGAAATTGTAACAATGGCCTCCAGGCATCATTTGACTGAAGAAGTGCGGTGTAGACAGGCAGGACAAAGTCAGATAGAAGTGGCTAGATGGTTGAATGTGAGTACGTCTTGAATTCATAGAATTTGACGACATCTTACCACGGATTTGGGTGGATGCACAGACTTCCATGTATCTTCCCGAGAAAATGTTAATGCTCAGACCTATGAAGATGATATCCTGGAATTCCTTAAGCCGGGGCAATATGATAATAATGCGAGACTACACATAGCTCAAACGTCGATGTTTATTTGAAGTAGAATACAGTTCAGGGCATGCAGTGGCCAGTTCGGTCACCAGATCTTAACTATATCGAACAAGTTTGGGACGCTCTAGGTTGACGTATAGGTGATATCAATCTCTTTTCTGGGACCCTAGTCATGTTTTCAACTGTCTTGGAAGAAAAATAGCTTTAACTTACTGCAGGATTTATAGACCTCATAATTGAGAGCATCTAACATAACTGCATGCGCTGTAGAGCTTCTCGGGGGGAGGATCATACTTCACATTAAAGATGTGACAGTTCTATCTCAACTCCTTTTACTAATTGTCCTTTTGAGGAATTTCTGGTCTTTAAAAATTATTTTATTATAAAAAAGCGCTTCGAAGAAAAGAACGTGATTATGTTAACGAGGACTACTACATACAGTCTAGATTTTCAGGTTAGAAGGAGAGATAGAAGATAGAATGTTATCAGAGCAGAAATTAATCAAATTGAATGTGATTCGCAGATATTTAATATTCGATAATTGAATTACTGAAGGAGACGAATTGCCGCTAAGATTAAATCCAGATTAAATAGCTAAGAAGAGAAAGTGATCACCTTGAATAAGTGTGATTTTTCTTACAGTTTTCTCATATCTCGCTTGCCTCGTTTATTGTCTGGATAGTGATTAATTCGGGGTATCCCGTATACTGGATTGATTGAATTTATGTAGTGATTAATATTGTGAATAAATTAAATTATTTTGTTAAACTATGACTAATGTTGCTTCCAATCGTCCTACACTTTTAAGCGTGCAGGTGAGACCATTACAAAGGTACATTTCCTGCACCTAATTGACACATTCGATTCATTCATTTTATACATTTTGTTAATTTCTCTAACAACATAATTATCTGGTAATTTCTTTATATTATATCTATACCTTCCTATGTACTGTATGTATAGTACGTATAAGTTTCATTAATATCTACGCATAAGCATAGTTTTTTGAGTTATCGTCATTTTTGAGATGTTTCCTTAATTTTTGATAAAAAAGTGAATTTTCGACTATGTGATACTTCATTGAAAATTAATTTAAATATAAACTGGTATCTATTTACTTTTTAAAATTAATTTATTAGCAAAGCTCATCATTATCCCCATTGCTTATCTAGATATATTTAAATGCCTAAATAGACTTCAAATTATGCTATGCAAAACAGTTCGATATTTTCTAAAAATGTTCGAAAATACAACAAAATAAAATAATACGAATTATCAAAGTATAGTTTTGAATATCACTTCATCGAATTATTGATGTGTATGTTGTTTATATAAATTGTCCAAGTTAGTATATTAATCCCCTTGATATTTCGCTTAAAAATATTTAATTTCAATCTTTCATAGCTTTAATTATCCCGTAACAAAACATAAAGCTTATTCATTAATTTGAATAATGCACTCCAAGGTAAAAAAATTGTAAAGAATTAATAGTTTGCTCAAAACTATGATGCTTAGAGCTATTTGAGGACAACTAGAATAACACATAATTAGGAACTACTGACAAATAATGAGGGGTTTTAAACTACTGAGGGTACTGAAAACCTCTTTTAAAGTTCTTTTCTTACTGAAGATTTAGTATCTTTATTTATAAGAATAATCTTTAAGCGAATAAGGATATGATCATTAACGATAGATTTCGTCATAAAATTCAGGACTTGAATAACAAGTGAACAAATAATAACCCGATATATATCTTTAGGTAAGCATCGCTTTTCATTATAGCAGCTAAATGAGTAAGCTTATCAAAATAATAAATTTAAATTTATGGGAATGTAAGAATAACGACAAATATGAAAAATATATACTTACTATTAGTCAATTTTTAATAGATTTTTATCATATTTCCCTTTATGTGATGTTAAATGATACTATAATAAAAATATCTAATGTATCTATTATGTTATCATAATACAATAATGAATCCTGTAAAGAAGTAGTAAAAAATATTTGTGAATATTCGGCGTGATTCATGAAAGCAAAACTTAAAAGGCGTAGCATATTATTTCATAAAAAGATAGTGATATTATCTTCATGCAATAAATGCATCTAAGTTGAATAGTTATTTCAAATTTTCTAATATTTACTTATGAATATATTTTGATTTAAATAACGTCACAAAAAGTACATTCGGATTCCTTGATGGCTGTCCACGTATTTTCATTACCAGTCAGGTGATGTACGTAATTTCTGAGATGGTACACCTAACTCGATGTCATTCTATGTCATGTTCTCTGAAAATCAAGCAACTCCCAGTACTCAGCTCGGCAATATTTGGTATTATGATGACTAAAATTGTCAGCATAATTCTAAAATTCTGCCCACAAAGTTGTTGGTTTCATAAAAACATTCTATTCTGATTTTATTACTGAATCATTGAAATTCATAATGCAAATTTTATAAGGCTGCAACAAACACAAATATGACTGTAATTACTTATGCAGCAGTGAATTAGCCCAAAATATCTTCATCAATGCCAAGCATCAGTAACACAGCTTCTCGCGACGCTTGAACATTTAAACAATTTACTACACAGTTTACTTTTTACTCTATTAATGTCTTCCCACTCAAATATTATCATAATTTCCAATATCTTCTGGAAGTAGATTACGTATTGAGATGTCTGAAACAGTACATTTGTTTTTCTTAGGAAATTTTTAATAATAATTAGGCAAAATAATATTTTCTAAGTTTGCAAAATATTGGTTACTAAGCTCGAGTTAGATAAAACTTTAGTGGATGTTTAAATTTTTTGTTCAGTCGTGTAAAGAAATGTGTGCTTTTAAATTTGCATATTCTTAAAATATATATATATATGTATATATATATATATATATATATAATGAACATTTTTAATTATCTGGCAGTCTTGCAATCTGCTTTGTGTTAGCAAATGTCTAAATGAAATTTTAATTAAATGTAGAAAACATAAAAATGAATACTTCGAAAAGTTCCATAAAAGGCTTATTATTAGAGAAAATTGTTAGCCAAAAAGGGAAATAAAGTTTTCAAGAAGTTATGTACTAAGATAACGAAGCAAAAAGGTTTAGCCAGGTTTCTATAAATTGATAAAAAAGATTTCTTGTCAAGTTATTGAAGCGAAGTTGAACAAACAAAATAGACACAATCACTTAAAATATCTACAATGTATTCTTTAAGGTATCCGGTTACTTGCGACAACTTTTTTTTGTGAAAAAATGGAGATGTGGTGATTTTTTTTTGTTTTTAGATTTCTTTAGTACATTTTAAGAAATAGAGAAGAGAAAAAGAAATTATTACAACGAAAATGGGAAAAAACTATTAAAAATTTACCAAAAACAACCTAAACGCAGCCCATTCATTACCAACATTTTTGAACAAATTTTCAATTTTTCAGTTCTGATGCTATGTTATTCATTTTCGACATGAATATCCGGATACGAGATATTTTATTTTATCTTAGTTCTTACATGAAATTGCTTAAAAAACAGTGATGATATCCACATAAGGGATTGTAAATTTTGTTATAAAACAGTGATTGATAAATCTGAAGGTTAAGACACTTCTACTATTCTACAGAACATATACAAAAATTTTCAGTTAATTATGTTTGAAACCTTTTTAGCAATCGCTGGACCTGTTTCAGCATTTTCAAAAAACACATTTCGAGCAAAACGGGTTTTAAAGTATGACATATGTTACTCAAAGTAATGGCATTGCTTTTACTAAAACATTTGTAGTTTTTGTTCTAGTAAACGGAAAATAATAAACTTAGTATTTTTATATGGTTAATAAGATGACCTATAAGAAACTTGTTAATTTTTTGCAAAATTCACAATTTTAAGGTAGTCGGGTACTTTAATAAAATATGTAGCTTATTTTAATGCAGATTTAAATACATTTAGTGATGTAAAATCATACGTAATGTCTAAAATATTTATCATCTTGTATGAACAACAATTATCTTCATTACTGAATACACGGTTTTTGAATTGCTTAATTAAAGGATACTTTTTAAAAAAATGATTTTTCTGATGGATTTCTTTAAAAAAACTTGTAAATTAAATCAAAAAATCTTTTAGGTTATTTTTCTTTTCTTTTTAATATTATAAGAGCAGTTGAATGCTAATATACGTATTAAAAATTATAATAACAAGCAATAATAATTTCAACTTTAACTGTAAGTAGAATTATGAACTTTTAGTCTATTTCAAGGAAATTAGGCAAATAAAAAAAAACGATTCATTAGAAAGTACTGATTTTTTTAACAATATACTTTCAGCATAAAAATTTTAATTCACATGATAGTGTTCTGGTTTGATTTAGGATACTTTTTTTTCTAGCCAATTTAACCATTTTAAAGCCCTGTGAGTAACATAATAAGTTCAAGGAAAAGTATGCAAAAAGCAAACTAATTCACAATGAAAATTACTGTTTTTGTGTCCAAAATTAATATATATAATTAAATCTAAAACTCTCCACTTTTCTCTTATAATTAAAAACTGAATATTCTTAAGTTTATTGCTTTCCATGATTACTGGGAATCAGATGTAAGTGTCTACTATTTTAAACTATTAAACTAAAATAATGACGTCTTGAATGACCTGATCTTTAACCATCACTTTAAATCCTATTAACACAGCTTGAATGAGGAGGGATTGATCTTAAGCAGAATCTTGCTTCATTAACATACTTTCTAGATTAAAACGAGTTTTCAAATTCAATTTAAGATTCCCAAGCTTATTCTGTAATTGCAAAGTGTTAATTTCCGTTTGACTGGACCATTAGCTGGGAGATGTTACAAAGAATTAAAACGAAAAGGATGTTAAATTACTTTATTAAAAAGAGGTTTTTAATAGCGTATAATTTTAAAAATCTCAGTTTTTCTTCCTATCTTCCTCACAGTTTAAAATTTTGGAACAAATTTTTATTAAAAATAATTATGATTTTGCGCAAAGGATTTCAAAATAAAAGTATCAATAACGAAATTTTGCATGCATTGGGCAATTTTAAAACCATAATAATTAAATGCATTATAAATTATTTCCTTTTTTCATTTTTTTTTTGGTTCGTTTAGATATTAGGTTTTCCACGAGCAAGATTCTCGGTGGCGTGGCTACAGTGGACGTGGTTAGAGTGGAAACATTTTTTCCCATCTAAGAACAGATTCGATTACCGGATTACAAGGATAAATACATTTTTACCAATCAAACTTAATTATTTACATTAAATTGTTAAGATATTGTAGTGCTACTACATTTTAAACATAGCGAAATGTAATAAAAAATAAAAACTTGCCAGAAATATTTAAAATTTAATAGTAAGTAACAGTATAATGAAGGGTATGTAAAATTGGATGAAAGATTTGAAAATATCCTAAAAGAAAAAAATCTAAACATCAAAACAAGTACTATATAACAAAATACTGTAGAACAAGCGGTGGCATTTTAAAGCACGGGTGCCACAATTTGAATGTAGTACAGTTCTGAAAGGCATTCTACAAATTTGTCAAATTTTGAGTGGAGGAAAATTGATAATTTCGAAATGAAGCTTATTGGACTAACATCTTCAGAATTATAGAAATTAATATTTAAGGAATTATATTAAATTAATAATTGTAATGATAAATCGACAGTTATTTTAAAATATTGGATTCCACACACACACATTTTAGGAAAGGTTGAATTATTTGAAAATAATTGTATATACTCTGCTGTTGATTTTATATGCATCTATATGAACAAATAATTTTTCACATTAAAAATACTTTGAATCTGTGACCAAATTGTTTAACAACTGAATGCTCAGAATCGAGTCAAATTGAATGCCGAAAATTATACCCTAATTTTGTGATAAGTAGATATTGTGATATGAAGCAGAGACACGTTTTGTATTAAAATATTTCTGTTTATTATTTCGTTATAATGGAGAATAATGCTTACTTCTTACTTTAATAAATTTGCTTAAAAGTTGCATAAATAATATATAATGAAACTCTAAATCTAAATTCTTAACCTCGACCCCTACATCTGCATGCATTGCCGTGGTAAGCGAATTGTTTCAAATATTTCCTACAGCGTGGCACCCTGGATCATATTGTTCCATTGGCTTGGCATGCCACAGCTAGAAGCTGGCATATCCGTATTATAGAGCGTAAGCCCTCCGGAACCTAAATAACACTCACGAGATATTACTCAATGGAAAATTTACCTAGTATTTTGAGACGGATATAATGAATGAAAGTCCTGGATCTCCTGAGGTCGACCCTGCATTTGTAGTCGCCCTGGTCCGACTTCCTGATGGGGAAGATCTTGAGCAGGGGTGGGTGTACGCTGATGTCGAAGTAAGCTCTGCCCTCCATCTCGGAGCTGGGAAAGTGGCGTGCCTTTTTTAATGCCACTTTGCGGATGTCGAGGGTGTAGATGGGGTTGGGCAGGTCTTCCCGGTACCATAGAATGAGAGAAGCGGCGTCATCTGCTAGCGGGGTAGAGATGTTGCACGGCAGAGCCGCCATCTCGCCCGATACGGCTAGGAACTCGGGCCGACCTGTAGAAAAAAAAATTATTTCAGATATCTCTATAAATGTAATTGAGGATTAATATCGCACTATTTTGTTATGGACAATAACAGAAGTTGTAGAATTAATCAAGATAAGCCAATATAGAAACGCATCATCTTGTTTTCTAACACATAGGCTTGTAATTTTCATATTATTACAGGCAGTCTTACCACAATACGTATCCACTATCCAGTAACACATTGAAATAATGTTTACTATTAACATAATTAATGATGCACAATAACAACTGTTTCACTAAATTAATAATTACTATTCCCTATCAGAAGAAAATCATGTTCAGAAAAGATGTTTCTCTTATGGAAAGTTTAATATTGTTTTGAAGAAAACTTAAATGCTTGGATCCATTTAACAAGCTATTTGACGAATTCTGGGTAAGGAAAATAAAGTTTTTACCAAGAATTCAAAACTAACTTAATACTTTCTCAAACTCAAAATCTGAATTTTGAAAAAAAAATTCATTTAATTTTGGTAATAAAACTTTCTAATTTTAGTTTGTATTATCTAAATTGGTTTAGGATACCCTTTTTTCAAGTTTTTGAGATTTGAATCTAAATTATCTAAGTTCCATGTATAAGAAAATTTGAACTTGATTCTGTTTTTTTACTCAAATTTTTGTTGAGGGCTATTAAAGGATTTACAAAAATATAGTTTCAAAATACTACATCTTTGTCACAATGTAGAGTAACCTGATCAAATTTTAAGTAATCTGGTTGGAATTTTGTTACTATTCTTTGTAAATTTAAATAGTTTTGAACTCTAATGCGATTTCCCGGATATATGAACTGAACTACTGTTTCTAAATTGCATTTTTCTGCAGTATGGTTTCAAAACGCTACAGCCTAAAGTACTAAAATTTTGTAGGATATAATTTGAATAGAATGGGCATTAAGCCAAAGGTTTTAAACAGGGTTGCTTAGATTGTTGACTGGAGTTCAGCAAGAGAACACTATTTGCTTAATCGAAGAGAGCTAAATTAATAGCCAAATTTTTAGTAAGAGTCAAGTTTCGATGAAAGATGAACCTCTTAAAGACAGTTTAGTTACAAAAATGAAAATGAAAAAAATGTTTTATGGATAAAATAAAATCTTAAATTTCATAAAAGTCGTATGATTCAAGCAAGAATGAATAAATCAAAAGGCTTGCTATTGAAGTAATAGGAACAACTTATCGACAGATTGGAAAATAAGGTCTAATTTTAAGCAGAGACAGCTCCTAAATGTTAGGTTGCAAACTTGCTGAATGCATAGGTTTCTCTTACAGTTATGAACATTGAAATGCCATTCCTAATAATATGTTTAGTTGAAAATATTTTTAAACGAAAGCAGCAACAAAAGAAAACATAGAAGCAAATTAACGCAGAATGTAAAATGCAACTGCAGATGACGTCAATATGCCATGGTGTGTGTAAAAAAGTCCAAAGACATATCGCAGTTATTAAATTCATAGCAATGGTAGATGACACCTGGAGCACGAATTAAATAAATTACATTAATAAAATGGTAAAAATTCTAATAAAAAATACAGTTTTTTTAATTGTCTTAACGTACGCGTAGCATTTAAATCTACTTTAAAAAGGATTGTAAGATATATTCTTCTAATGGATGCCCGCGCTTGGATGGCGTTCCCTAGAAACACCTGAAAGTTTCAAGGGTTCTGGAAGCTGACAAAGTCTGAAGACGACTGCATTAAACCATACATATACCAATACATCTCATTCGTTAGACCCTAAGAGGGTGGTTAAATCCATGAAAGAATGAACGTTATAAATATGTGTGTCTACTGGAAACAAATAATTTCTTCATAAAAACACAAAATAACAGAACGTATTTTTTCAGAAAAATATTGGATTAATTAATATAGGAGTTTGACTGTTTGAGAATTCAAATTATATTATCTGAATTAAAGTTTCTATTCAAGAATATGGTTCTAAATTAATTTAGATCGTTATAGCAATGAAAAGGAAATATTTTGAATTATATTTCCCTTAAGAATCCTTATTTTAATGTTCGCTTTTAATGTTACTGTAGATTTCAAGGTGGTATATTGTTGAAATGAATTACCATTGAGAGAAAAAACTTTAAAAGGTGAAAAACCATTAATGCAAACATCATTTTAAAAATAACATTTACCATAATCATGTTGATTTCTTTAACGAATAATTGCTGAGTTATTATATAACAGTTGATTCAATTTAAAATAAAGAACTGCAGTCAGTGAGGAAATGATAATTTGATTACTTGCCCTGCGTATACTCAAATGTACTTATATTACAGGTTATTGTATATATAAAAAGAAATGAAGATATTTATTAATTGTAGATGTCAATTTAAATGTATTACTCTTTGGTAAAATATTTCGAAGCTGGGTTTTTTTTAATGAAGTATAAATGATATGTAAATTTTCCTTCTAATAACTTCAAATATTTAAATAGTTAATTATGATGACAATACAATTCATTCGCTCTCATTTCAATGAATATCAATTATCTATATATTCGCCTAATTATCTATTTAAATAAATTCCGAACTCTAAAAAAATCTGCTTTGTTAAAATAATTAGCGTTAAGAATAACTTTTTAACTGTTGTAAAAATAATCCCCATTGAAAATTATCATTTTCATTGTCACGGGTCTTCATTTAAATGACAAATGTGCAAATATTTTCACTAAAAACATAGAATGTGATTACTTAGAATTTCAAATAAAATTTTAAATATTTCAAAACGTTGTATACAAATTATTATTTACATATTCGTTCATATTTTGATTAATTGCTTTTCATTCTTACCATGTAATATCAAGCTTGAGTTTTCAAAAGAATCAACTACTTCATTTTGTAAAATGAACTACATTTTTTTTTATTTTACTTTTTAAAGTGCTGTCCACTAATTATTTATGAATTATTTAAAGTTCTATGTTTGTTTTAATAAGTACTTTTGAAATAACACTTATAAATTGAAATAACGATATTATTTAGAGTTTCTTTCAGATTACAAGGACAATTTGTTTCTAAGTTAAGTATTCTAATGAACAATGGAAGTATAAATTTATGCAAAGCTTACAGAATTTGAATTGGATTTTGATTGCAAAAAAATTCCTTTCTTTTAGTTGACTTTTCTTGCATTTTAATGAAAATGTCGTATTTAAATTGTCTGTTTAAAGTACCTCCTACTTTGTAAGCAAATCTTACAAAAATGTTAATTACTTTGGAATTACTTTAATACACATGGAATTACTTTATTCTAAGAAAAGAAAAGCATCCCATAAATTGTGACTTAAAATTTTTTTGAGGCACTCAGTTTGAGAAACATTGTAAACAGTATGTTTTTATTTGTTTCAAATATGTATGTCATAAGATATGAAATAAATAAAAAGACAATCAAGCTATAGTCTGTAAATAAAAAAATGAATTCATTAAACTATTTTAAGAGAAGTGAAAGAAAAAGCTACATAGAAAAATATATTTAATTCATTTTTAAATGAGTTTTATAAATAAAAAAAAATAAAAAAAACATTATTCATTGTTGAAACAAACGAAAATTTTAATTATGTTTAATGTTAATTACTATTTATTGAATATTTTTTTCTTATTAGTATCACAATGAATGTTTTTAGTCGCCTTTATTATTTCTTAATTTAAGATATTTCAATCAAACATTTGTTTTTCTATTTTAATAATCGAAAATATAGGTTTTAGAAATATAAAGAAATAAGGAAAATAAGATACAGAACTAGCATTTTTTTTGCAATTTGTTCTCCCACTCATTTCTTAGAAGTCATTAAGGACCTTCAGCTCTATATTATGGAAAAAACTTTATATAGAAGATCTCTCTTCTCTATTAAAAATGACGACATTACAGACGGAAATACAATTTTCTGGATAATTTATTAAATATATTTCCTTTTTCATAAACTTATTATTTATATCCCCAAATAACTTGCAAAATGGATTTATTTAGCATCTTTAAAATTATTATTATTTAATAGACATTAAAATGGTGTATAGAAAAGTGGTACCTTAAACTAAAAGTGTGTTAATTGCGTATATTTCAATCAATTTTTATAATGAAATAAATTTATTAAATATAGAATATCTTTTCTATATTTTTCAAAAGACTACATATCTAACTACTTAATGCAATGTACCTTTGAATTACTGAAATTCTTTAAATATTATCTGATTTTCAGACGTATATTACACATATATTTTTTGGAATATTTCAGTTTACTTTTAAATACTCTGAACTACAAATCATGAAATTCTTTATATCAAGATAAAAATTTGGAAAGGATATACGAAACGGAAATATTGGATAACAAAACTTATAATGAGAAAAAATAATAAAATTAAACTAATTTATCCACGTATTTCATCGCTTATAGTAAAAGCAGCCTGGTCAACCTAAGAAAAGCTAAGTTATTAGAAAACTAATTCTGAGTTTTTGAAACAATGGTCAATATCTAAACTGAAATGTGATAAGAAAGAAAAGTTATTTCATAAACCAGAATGTGTAGGATGGGACAAACACAGAATAGCATACATTATGCATTTCTTACATGCACATATGCACATATAAAGGTATGTTGGTGAGCAATATTCCTTGTAGAAGCTATTTTGTACAGCTAAGATGTTACATACTTCGAAAAGAGGTAGGCTACACCTAAATGACTCGGAATCACACAGGAATGATGGGTCTCGCACACAGAAACACCTTCCGAAAATGGCAGAAGGCATTAAATAGGGGTAAGTGTTTTGAGCGTTCTTACTTCGAAGTTTCATTTTGCATTTTGTAGACGTAAAACACAAGGAGAGGACATAAATAGGAGAAAAAAGATGTTTATTTATCGCTGTAACTGTTCTAAGGGATATAGATGCATATCATTGCATTTCAAAATTCTTCATACATTTGTTCTGTAAAATCCATTTTTCATTTGCGGTACCTCATATACTACTTCAACTCAGAGGGTTCTCTACCAGATCTATATATCCCAGTTTCTCCAGTAACTGGCACGCAAGTCATTCTATCACGTTTATATGTAGCCTTAGGAGAAGACCACTTTCACATATTCACTGCTGTAAGACAAATTTTTTTTTCTCCGGGAGGTCGCCTCAACAGATAACTGCGAAAAGAAAGCTTTATTTCAGCCTGATTCCTTTTTATCGCAGGGAGCCTGTGTCGGATAATTAAGCACTCCAATGATAAATTTGCATCATGTTTTTTAAAACTCTGAAAATGACGAGGAACTTTGATCCAATAATCCTGCTGGCATTTTCCTCTGGCACAATTCTGCAAGCAAAGAAACAGCTTTGCGTGAGCCATTTTTTTCAATATTTTTACTATGTTTGGGTGATGTTTCCGTGTGATCCAGCATTCCTATGGGATTTTTAGCTGTCTAGGAGTACAGTAACTTTCTTTTGAAGTTTGTAACATCTTGACTGGGGCACTTGTGCTAAAATTTAATTTAAAGTGAAAATATTAAAGATGGACATATTTAATTCTGTAGGAATTTGGAATATATTTACATTCCTTGTAGAATACAAAGATATGCAATTAAATTTGTTTAAATGTAATTATCAGAATCTTTCACAAAAAAATATGGTGTTTCTGTTTTTTTTAATCAAAATGAAAATTGAATTTAGACAACTATGAAATGCTCGAAGTAGGATCCAAAAGTTCCCTGATTGAGTATATAACTTTAAAATATTACCAATTGAATTGCCGAAATACATCCTTCGGATAAGACCCTTGCGCAACTCCATCGCATTTTTGCCATCTCTTTTAGCATGTAAAAGTTCATCCTATAAATCAAGCAACATGTGCTAGAATCGAAGTCACATTTAGGTATTAGCCATTAGTTTGTTTTGCAATAAGTCAGACTGTGCCACATGTCATGCAAGCTGCTCAAACACTTCATCTTGCTGATATATAATAAATAAAATAAAAAAAATCGCAGATGCGCACATATTGTCTGTCTGCATATCGATGGACACCTCTAACATGACATTCCCTTTTACTAGTGGAGTGTGTGATTTCCTCGTTGCCGATGCTTTCTTGGGTTAAGGATCTCATAAAAACACCATTTCATGTTTTCATTAACAATTTTGACAAGTTGGGTAGATATTTGTCAACAGGTGAGACGAAGTTTCTTTCGGGTTGCTTTTATGTATTCGTTTAATATTCAGGAACGACGCGTTGACACACCCTTTGCACGATAAAATATTTAGTCAGTATATGTTGATATGTAAGCAAGGATGCTCCAATTGACTCTGCTATTCCCGCTACTGCTTGAAGCCTTTTCACACGAATCGCCGTAGAAAACACTTCCATATTTTCAGCGCTGCGGGAAGTCTGCAGAGGTCCCGAACATTTGTCGTCTTCGACGCTTTTTCTGCCTTCTATGAAACGTAGATGCCTCTCAAAAGCAAGCGTTTGCGATAATGTATCACATATTTACACATGCTTTAATATTTCGAAAGTCTGCATTGTTCTGTATTCCAAGTGATCACCAAATTTGATATTCATTCTCTGCTCAACAAACGCGATTCATTTCAATCGTCGACTACTAAATGCATCTGTCTACAAAATACAACGTCGTGGGGTGTCACTGATTGCGTGATTTTGGATAAACGTTTTTTTATAAAAGGAGAAGAACGCAGTAACACGGAAATGTTATCATACTTGCTCTACTGCAAATTATTTTTTCACATTATAGGATTATTCCAGGAATATCGAATCATTCATTGTATCTTACAAGCTATTAATAAACTATAAGGAATTCCGCAATAAATATATAAATACCAAAAATTTAATTCATAATTAAAACCTTTAAAATTGATAAGAAAAATGAGATTCAACATAAAAAATTGCCTAGTTGCTTTCGCATGTTATGAATAAGTCATACTCAAAAAATGGATAAATAATATTCCTATACTTGTACTTTAAAATTCACGTAAGAGTATTATGTGAAAAATGTAAGTTTATTTAAGTTTAAGATATATTTTCGATCCTAAATCAACAGTACTGCTACGGTAGTAGTATTAATTGTACTTATACTATATTTCTGCAATAATAAAAACTTTAGGTGATTGAATAATGTAGGGGGTTTTAAAATACATTTCTTTTAAATAAGTATTATATATCATAAGATATGCAACCATTGGACTAGCTACGCTTCATTATCCTTTCATTTTTTTTCTTTTTTGAAAATTCAGAACTAAAGAAAAATCATTCAAGCTCAATAAATCGGTTTTACAATAAAGTTTGCCACAACCTAGGAAGCAGTTTTTTTAAACCTGATGCTTTGAAGTTTTGCTATTTTCTAAAACTTTTTGAAAACAGTAATTTTAATATTTTAAGCTAGAAATCATAGAGCTTTAAGAAAATTTCATAGGATTTCCATAAAGAATAAGAAAGACGCATGATATACGCATTCATCATATCTATTGAACTTCACGAAGAGAGTATTGTCACAAAATCAATAAATTCCATAAAACTTTTTCTTCTAACATGGAAGAAAGAAGCTCGAAATCCAACAAAAAATTCCCTCCTCTTTTAAAACATTTTTTTTAAAACTATATTATCGATTTAATTTTGAATGATATGTTTCTGATTTACTTAATTCTAGTAGTTAAGAAATTTAACATGGGGTAAGTTTGAATTATCGTAGGACTAGAGTATTGAAAGGTAATTTAGACTGAAAATTTAAAATACAGCATTTTATGAAAGTTTTTTAATTTTTTTTTATTTGGTATGCAGTTGTTTCTTAATTTTAATAGATATTTAATAGTTATTCTTAATTTTAATAATTTAAATAACTGTCATATTCATGAAGTTAGAGGAAGCTGATGTATAATTTAAATTCAAAATACTAAAATCATTTATAATTTTGTAAATCGAAAAAAAAACATTGATCTAAAAATGACAAAATTCTATTATTTATTTTAACTGAAAATAAAAATATAAATTACGTATGGACACATTCTAAACGAAACTATTAGACAAGCAAAAGAATATGAATTTTGTTTTAAGCAATTTAGTTTTCATAGAATTATTTTGATTAACTGGAGGGCGAGAGAGATATTACTTAGATAATATTTTTTTTAAATAAGGAATCATTTTTATTACATAAGTCTTTCACCAAAGTTAAAGCATTTTAATGTATACTATGATTTTGCATAAACTGTGTATGCAAAGCTTCGAAAGTAAAGAATTTCAATGTGTCTATCGTCTAAGCAATGTGTCCCATCTGATACAAAATAAAAACTTTACCAGCCAATCTAAAATCTACACAAAAACATATAAAATAGCAAAGAAGAGAGATTTCTGAACATCAAACGAGAGACAAAAAGTATCAAAAGTAGTGAAATCCCTCGCATCATTTGGGTCACGAATCGCGTCGTCTTTGGGCGAGAAATTCAAGTAGGAGTTAAAGTACGAAGAGAATGCCTTGAGAATCATGCAGATGGGGAAAATGAAATGAAAAAAAATATAGAAAGGGATAAAAAAAATCCCCAGGCTTTCTCCATAATCGACAGACAAGAGACCATTGGTAGAAAGACTGAAAAAATGGATATAGGCACAAAAAAGGAGGGCACCAGTACTCCAGATGTAGGAGATTGCAGAAGCTCTACGGGAGGAGGAATAGAGAAACAAATGTTTTTACTCTCCAAGGAAGGAAATCCCTACGATATCCCTGGGTTGGATTGCCCGGAAGAAAAGAAGTCCAGTTTTTTCCCGAATATCCAAAACAATTTCGAGTTACATACCCCACTTCACAATTGAAGAAGTTCAGAGGGAATTCTATTTGAAACTTTTCGTCAATGTTATTCAGGGTTATACTTTTGAAGAAAAAAAGTATAAAGAATAGAAACTTGAGAAGAAGTATATTCGGACAAAAAAGAAAATGATATAGAATAATCATTGTAGTGAAAATGGAAGACAGCTGTTGAATTGAATTCTTAGTTTTTGTATTTGATACAGACTATGATCTAAAACAGGAAACTTAAAACCATTTAAAAATGTGCTTCCTATTCAATTCGTTTGCATTAATGAAATTAGATTAGGTGATCAAAATACTGATTAAAATTTAAATATTTTAAAATCATTTTTAAGTCTAGTATAAATTTTTTTTTCAATTGCTACTGCTTACACCTATTGACATGAGAATAAAATTGTACAAATCAAAGCTAAGCATAGCAACTATTATATTCTAAAATTATCAACTCTCATTAATAATAATTGGAAAATACATTTTTTTAAAAAGAATATGTTTACAATGAATTTGAATATATTTTGGATATCATGATTCTTAATGATGAAAAAATATGTGGTATAAATCAATTTTGAATTTTTTCTGAGAAAAGATGTTGTTTGTTGTTGTTGCTAATGCAATGCCAGATTGAGGCCCAGGAAATTCATCTCAGCAATGGGCTAGTTTTTACGCCTGCCGTTAGCCCCGTACTACTCAAACTTCCAGTATTTGGGACCCAATTTTCAATCATAATTTCAATCGTCCGCCAAAGCTACAGCACTACCTTAAATATGCATCGGACAAATTATCAACATAAGTATTAAAATTTGTGCATGTTACTTTCAAGTAAGAATATTTTTTTTTATCAATTTTGTTTAAATAATTTTTTAAAAAAACTTTTATTTTCGACACGTTTGCGCCCCTTACGTATAGATTTCATGCCCCCTAATGAAGCACACTCCAAGTTTGAAAAATTGAGAATAAATGCGTTTGCCACAACTTTGAGCATAAAACAGGTGACAGTATGATTTTTTATTCAGTTCCACCCCGGGGAATGATCAGGGGACTCTCCTCTTTCTCCTCCTTCCCCCAAACTCACAAGAAGTCTTCTGGCCCCTCGAATATTTAGAGTTCCTTATGCCGCAAAGGCACCATATATATACAAACATCCATGTCTTTCCCAGGTATCAAACCTGGGACTTAAGGCACAGCAGTCAGCATCACTGACCACCTCACCGGATCGGCCGCTGGCAAACGATAAATGATTAACAGTTCGAATATCAGGATTATCTAACGTAAAATTAAACTTGCTGTATGTATACTGAATTAACTTTTATATATTTGTTTTCCAAATTTTTTTCAGACCAATAAATCTTTTAAAAGTTACATTTCATTGAAGAAACATATGATTTTCAAAAGCATCATAAACCATTCTGAATAAAAAAAAAATCTTAAGTTCGATTTCATTAATATTTACCGTGTAGTTTACATGCATAAAGCGAAGACTCGCGTGATTTCAAATTTACGCTTTTATGAATATCAAAAAATTATTTGCATTCCAGCTGAATACGTGATTGTTATGATATTGTGGTTATATTGTAACAACTATACTGAACGTGATCTGATTATTCATGGTTTCTAAGTACAAAAAAACTCAGTTATGTCATAAAAATTCAAATGTGCTTCCAAAAACAATTTTTTTTCTTTTAATTTAAAAAAAATGTCTCTAAAACAAATTTATTATCTTAATTTTGTAATAAATTTAACAATAGTGAAAATTAACTTCATTTTTAATTATAAACGAAGATAGTTGCATTTGCTTCGCAATACAATTTGATTTTACCTGAAGTAAACAAATGTATTTCATCATTAGCTTTAGTTTCAAGCTAATGGTGAAATACATCAGATTCAATTAATATAGGAATATACTAGGAATGTTATTGAGCTAAGAATGAAAGGGTCTCTCAGGCGTGCTAATTTTTCCAAAGGGCTAAAAATATAAACAATTTTCGATTAGATATAACTCCTTGAGATTAAAATTAAATAACTCGATTATTTTATACACTTTTATAAAGGTGTGAAGTTTCAAAAAAATTTAATGCGTGTATGATTAAATCATAATTTTAAAAACTATAAAGACATGGAAATAAGAAACATTTCTATAAAAACTATAATTGTATCTGTCTTGGTATCTAAATCAATGTTTGACTGAAATTCATTTTTTTCTCTTCTACTTTGTGTAGTAAAAAAAAATAATCGAGCTGCCATAAAAAAAATAATTAATAAATTAAGTTTGAATTAATAGATTTTCCACCGCATTCACCAGATTTGGCTCCGAATGAATTATTTTTATTTCCAATTTCAAAAAAAAAAAAAAAAAGAATAGCTCAGTGGATTACGATTCATGTCTATCAAAGTGTATTTTGTGTAATTTCCTAAATCATACTTTTCTGAAGGCTTAAAAAATTAGAGGGGCATCTGGAAAAGTGTATCGAACTGAAAATAAACTAATGTAAAAAATACCCCGCCTTCTCCATACACAAATTGTACTTTTGTCTATTTCTATGGTTTTATTGACCCACCCTCTTATTACACTGTAGAAATTTTGTAGAAATATAATCATATAAATAATATTTCTTAAAAAATCATTTTTAAAAAAATCGAAATCATTTTTTTAAATATTTTAATTAAGAAAAGATTAATCATATACTAAAATTAGGTAGAATTTGAATAGTATGATTCATTTTATAATACTGTAAACTTTTAAAGAAAAGTGGCAAGCATTCTAGAAATATTATGCGCACCGCAAAACTTACTTAATATTTTTCACATAAATACTTTTATACTTTATGCTTATGATTTTTAAAGTTTTATTATATTTAAAACATTTTATACTTCTTTAAAACTTTATTCTTTTGTTTAAGAATGTGTAAAAAATTCGAATTATTTAAGTTTTACTATCAGTAACTATATCTAATCAAAGTCTCTTTAATTTTCAGCTCTCGAGACAAAATTAACATCTGTATGACCCAATAATATAACCAATAGAATTTTCAGAGTTTAAAAATAATAATTGCAAAATTAATATGTTTGTTTACTTCGACTGATTGTTTTAAATGTATGATTTTATTAGCAGTATTAAATGTACATGTAAGTCAAATTTAACTTAGTGAAATAAGATAAAAAAAAGTAAAAACACAAAAAACCCCATTGCTCAAAGAATAATCTTTTATTATTAATGATATTATTTCAATATTCCTTTTATAGTAATACAGCTATTAATTTTGCTCATTTACCGGAAATACTTATCAATTAACGTATTCAATGAAAAATTAAGTTAGAGTAAGAATAGTTTTGGATGTTTATTGTGTAAGTAAGTCTAAAGTAATTAAACATTAATTTGTATATTTCAATTTTAATATTTACAGATAGGTGTCACATTATATAAGTTAAAATCAGAACTATAAGTAGTACATATTTAAAAATATGAATGGGCGTTGTTTACGTATAAAAATAAAGATATATGCATTAAATAATTTTTTTAATCAAATATTTGAGTACATAAGATTCACTTCAGTCAATACATAAGATTGAGTTGAAAATTCAACTTTTTAAGTTAATTCGTCGCAACACGGAAATGTATAGAAATAATAATTTTCTTAAAATGAAGATGCTGAAGAGAAAATGTTTGTGAATGGTAAAATTTGTATAACGTTTTATGCTTTTAAAATTGTGTTTATAGGCATATAAGATACAAAATAGTTTGTTATAATAGCATAACGTTAATATTTTTTTAGAAGATTAAAAAAAGAGAACTTTATGTATGAAAAATTATAGAAAATATAGGAAGATAAAAAATCAAATTTACTTAATGTTATCCGAAAAGAATAAAAATGTAAAACTTGAGGAGTTGTATCATTAGAAAAAAACTAAACACTATAATCCCTTTGTAGTATTTAAACTTTTTATAGTGATTATTTTTTTCAATTTAATGTATATAAATATTTCCTTGTTTCGATAGGTTGAATTTACAAATTTAAGGCTTTATGGATGCTTGTTAAGGTTTCAAGATTATATATGGACACATAGCATTTATAACATGAATATTTATATCCTTTTAACTTTTAAAAAACAACATTATTTAATATATATATATTAATTTTGGGAAACATTGCATTTGTTTTATAAAACTTTTACATATGATTTGATTGACAACAGGACATAAAGAACTGAAAATACAGCACTTTTAGCTATTGACCTTTTGACTTTCCTGCCCGAGATTATTTCGGGAACGGCACTAATGCCTAAGAATATCACACCTGAGTTATTATATGAAGTAATTTTTATATTTAGTGCATCTCATTGTCATACCCGAATCTATATCGGAAAACGCTAATATTTTGGCATTAATAAATAGTTGGCCCGTCTTACTGAACGGTGTAGTAATATATCTCATATTCCTCCTACTACTGCAAAATGTGAGTCTTCAAAACAGTGCAAATTTTGTTGTACAAAAAATGATGCAAATGGAATGTAATAAAAGGAAGATGACACGATTCTGGTGTAAAGATTTTGGAGTTGGTTAGTATTGAAAAGTGGTTCCAATTATTCCACACAAATTGAATTACTGAACTATACTAATAGATATTCATTTAATTTATTTTTATGTATATTTTAGAAGATAATGCTCGACTAGAAGCAAACTGCACCACTGCAATACTGAGTGCAGTCATCTCAAGGGAAACTGTAGTTGATACAAAACCTTACTCATTTTTGTGCATATGTGTGACTCAAAATATATTTTTTAAATATTAAATTATTTTATTTTGTACTAAACACTTAATTTTTCGAGTAAAAAAATTAACAATTTATGTATACAAATCATCGAATAACTTGACAGTTAAAGGGTTAATATGTTATCTTCAAACGTACTTTAAGAATAAAATTGGGGCAAATTGGTTTTCTATTGTGACGTACTCGGATAAATTCAACAATAAATGCTTAATTTGCATTTCATTAATAAAGTGTTACCTTGCGTGCTTAATCTAAGTAGTTAGTTTGTGGATTTTTCCAAGTTTGTACTGTACAAAGTGGCATATACGATCGTGTTAAAATACACGCCCTATCTTTCTAAAACGATAAATTACAAATAAATCAAGATAGTAATAATTGCGTCAGATGTATTCATCAATCATGAACTTCGCTTTGTGTATTTCAAGCCTATTCCGATGATTTACATTAGGGATTGTATCAGAAAGAGAAATTCCAATTAACAATTAAGTAAACATGTAAAGCAATTTCGTTTTACTTCATGAGATAATTTTCTAATTTAACCGAAGATGTATGGTGTTACAGTTGTTTTTAATGACTTAAAGGAAATACAATTTTTGTAATTACAAGCTAATGAACAAACACCCTTTCAGCTGATTCGTTTGCGATTTTGTTTTCTAATATCAATTATGATCAACATTACACAAATTTAACCCTTTCTAAGTTCTTGGTAAGTATACTGACCACCAAATGCATTACTTTTAAATTTGAATAATAAGCTGTTTTACCACTTTTAATTTCTGCTGTCATCTATTAATAACTTTAAAATTTTGCAGAAAAGTAGTCAGCCCTCCTCCCCTTCCCCCTCACATAATAACAGAGTTAAGAAGAGATGTAAATATCCTGAAGCATTTTTCGCAGCGTTCTACTCTGCATTCCTTTATTTATTTTTCATGTATTTAGGTTTATAAATACGCTGATATTTTCATAAAGTACAAATTAATGTAAATACAATCTGTAAATTTGTCCTTTTTTTAGCGTTTTTCTTCCACTAGATACATATAATTAAGAAGAGAGAGTTTTAGTTCAAACATTTTTAACACAGTTAAATTGTATAAACAACTTAAGAATAGTATTCAGCAAGACACTATTGATTTTTTTTCTTTAATCTTTCCTCAAGATTCATTCTTAGAACAAGATGACAAAATTGTGCAATGGTTTCAGACGAAGTGAGATTGCAAAAATTTGTTAATCGTGTTCCAATTTAAGGCATGCCCTTTCGTTTGTGCTTTACTGAGGCGCATAAAAAGAGAACACGATATATGTGCAGAATTCGCGATGTCTGGTTATGTTCATCTCCATGTTTTCCATAATTTAATCTGAAATAATATTGTTATTTGTCGTCTATGAAATGAGAATCTCTAACATTCAATTCTTTTCCAGTTATAGTATTAACGAAATATATTTTATAAGTATAAAACAAACGAAATAATAAAAAGCATTAGATACCCTACTTTTTAATAGCAACCAATGAGTGATTTCAAACATAATCATCGCAATAAAAGTGTTTACAATTAAATTAAATTTATCTAATAAGCTCAAAGACTCCTTTTCCTAACTAAATCTCAATTCCAAAGCATTTTAGTATATCTTTACAAGAAATAAATAGCCTGTTGATGGGTGCACTAATAAGTATTTATCATCCCTACATTTCTATAAGATATGCTAATTCTAAAATTGCTATTATAAAACTTGTATATTTTGCTTACTTATTTAAGATTATGTATATAAGTAAAGGATGCTAAAAAGGACTAAGTAAATAAAATTATACTGGATCATTTGTAACTATAATCATCACATTATTTACGCTTTCAACTCCTATATTACTAAAAATAATAAGTATTCAACACTAAATAGTTGAATCAATTGTCTCATAAATCCTTTACTGTGCTCAACAGATCAAATGTTTAATAATTCAACGTATTTAATACGTGTTTACATAAATTTGACCAACTCCTCTTCAGATTATGTTGTTTAACATAATTCAACATTTACTGACCCAACTCACCCATAGTTCAGTCCAATATATATTGGAAGATCAGTGAGATACCGCTTCAGAAACAGCTTATTACGCATTACCTAAGGTATCTTTGATGTATAAGTATTTGCTCAACTTTTGCATGAGCGAGCTTCGTTAAAGACTCGCCTATTACTGGAAACCAGAGACAGTAGAGCATCTGATGCACAGTAATCGCACGCAATTCATGTGGACAAATACTGCAACCACTAACGACACATGTTGATAAGCAGGGCGCCTATGATGAGTGGTTGACATCATTAATAGTCCTTTAGTGGTAACGTATTCAGTTCCATTGGAATGCCCCCTCGGTTTGCGTCAAATCCATCATAATAGGCAAGGTTTCTGGTTCGTGGTAACTAATGAGGTGTCCTATGGAATTTGAGAGGGAGATATGTTTTAGGTTGGGAATACCTAGGAATTTACTAAAGTACTTTGTTTTAACTAAATATCTGCTTGAATATTTGTGCATTGTCTTTAATTAAAACTGAAACATAGTTTATAAAGTTTTCATAGGATGTATATATAAATATATATAGTGTATTAAAAATACTCTTAAGAGTTATAAATGCATTTTTAGGAATAGGAAATATCTTGGATGTTCAAGTAATAAAAATGAGAAAAATTCAAAATATGGTTTTTAATGCTTAATGTATAAAGAATTACAAACTCTTTAATTTACAGTGTAGAGAAAACTATATATATGGGAATTTTTTATAAAGTTAACTAACACACACAATGTTTTGTAAAATAGATGTATTTTCCAAGAATATGATTTCGTAAGATTTAGAGAGAAGAAAGGTTATTTTGTGAGTATTGTAAAATGTAAGAAAAATCCAAAAAATATAAATAATATTATATTATTTTTTAAGACACACTCAATGAAGTATTTTCTACGTCAATCATTTTCTTGTCGTAGAAACTTGACAAGAAATTTTATAAATTCTCAGACCTACTGAAAATAAGCTGGAATTATACAATTTAAATTACCTTACTACGGTAAGAATTTAAAATTATAAGTTAATATGACTATTATACAAATATAAATTTTTAAGATTTGGATTTACTTATCCTAAATCTCTACGAGCTTAATTTAAGAACAAATACTAATTTTTTCAATTATGAGAGCTACTAAATTTTGAATTCTACTACGACTAAATCTCTTCCAAAAATGTATAAATCACATTTAGTACAGAACTTCACGAAAAAAAAATCTAAAGAAATTTATTTTCTTTATCATTATTAACATTATCAGCAACAACGATTGTTTTCTTTTCTTTTGAAAATGTCTTTATCATACTTCAAACTATGTCTTTATTAAATTATATACTTGGAGTCATTTGTTTCTAAATTAAGTCGCAATAAAAATTCAAAGATAAATTTTAAAAACAAAACACACAATTTTTGAAAGGCCATATATTATTAAAAAAAAAATATTTTTTGTATGGTAATGTGTACGACGAAACATTTTTCAAAGCATAATTTATTTTGGGAAATTGAGTTTGTTAATTATTTTAACTGTTAAGAAATATATGCATGCTAGTTTATCTTCCTTTCAAAAAATATTTTTCCAAAAAAAAAAATAATAATAATTTTAAATTAAAAATTTAATGAATTCTATTTTCTGAAATTTGGATTTCAAAAGTTTCATTTTCTTTTAGGAAAGTAAAGTTTTCAAAAGTAATTTCCTAATTTCCTACAATTCTGCAATGTGGTTTACGTTTAAAATTTTAATTTTTATCCAACAGCTGTATTCGATATTTCTTTGTGTATATTCTATAGACTATCATCCCTTCAGAAACATGTGAAATTCGATAATGTTTGGAAATAGTTTTTCAATTATATAATCTGAGAAAATTTATGCCACAGGAATAGAATAGTAATTTCGGAAAGAGAAAGAAGAAAGAGAAAAAAGAATGGAAAGGAGAGAAGAGAAAAAAAAATGGAAAATATGGAAAATGTATAGAATTGTGTTTAAATAAATTAATTTTTTATTAAACTATTACACTTATCTGACACCTTAAAACATTTCTTAAAATGAGGCATTCATGTATATGTATATGTAAGAAAATCCTTGTTTTTAAATTCTGAAAATCAGCACATTGTAACATTAATAAAAAATAGCTTAAGACTGTTTTAATTCTTTCGAAATGTTTTGTACATATTTGAACTAAAATTTATTATTTCCCATACCCTAGGTAGTATACATTTTGTCATTTCTTCTGGCAAGTATTGAATAAATTATATATGAAGCATTTCAAGTTTAGATGTTTAATTGTATTCATGGTAATTTTTAGGGGTGGTAATTTTTGGTCAAGGGGTGTGTGGCAAACCAGTGACGAACATGCCATCAATGGCACGTGACACAATATTTTGGGCACTCCAGTGATCAAAATGGTTTGCATTTTATTTCAAAATAACTAAGTTCAGTATGAAGTATTACAAAAAAAAAAAATGCGAGTGATCGGTCGCAGGTCTTCGGGGATTACACTCTTTCGTTATTGTCTTATCTTAGTTACGTGGTGGAATACAATTGCTTGGGATGCAAAGTTTGCCTACGCATAGCATAGTCAATTTCATTGATACAACTGTATTCCACAATTTATTTGTGATATTTAGGGTTTTTAACTTTTATTTAACATGGATAGCTCAGCAATGAAACAAAAAGTTCAAAATAGTAAGCATAACGGGGAATTTCAAATTTGGTGATTCTAGAAATATGGCATTATTAGAAAAAGCGACAAAGTGATGTTTGTTTTATGTTCTGGGATAGCTGTATGAAGAGCATCGTCTGTAAAATGACATTTTGGAGCATATCACAAATCCTCTGGTAAAAAAAGTGAGTCACAGAAAATAATTAATTGCTTAGAACCCGTTTGGCAGATAACTCCAATTCTGCATGCTTTTTAATAAAAGTAACATGCTTCAATCGTAATATAAGTTATTTGCCATCCAATATGCAACAATAAAAGTCACACTAATGTTTACTTTAATTTGAGTTACGCGTATAACTAAAACATTTACAAATATTCAGTACAAAATGTATTTTTTCGTAGTAAATATCCATTTTTATATTGTTAGAATTATTTTCCCAATAATCATAAGTAAAAATTATTTGATGGCAAGTTCCTTATTAAAGACTTTTTTAGAAAAATTGGCTCGTTGATCCTTAAAGGTTCGCCACCCCTACTATAGCCAATAAGCTTACTGTATACATAAGTTATTAGTTTTAAAACAAGTTAAAAATCCTTTTGATTGCTTCGCTTCAGATAAACAATTTTTTTTTTATTAAATGTAAAATATACTATATATATATATATATCGGTTATTTGCATTTTTTCATGTAAGTTTTTGCTTCATTATTCCTTTTCAAAATTATTTTTATTTGTATTTTGTAAGGATCCATTTCTTTTCATATTTTCTATTATTTTATTTTATTTTTCTTTTGGTTGCAAATTACACGTGGTTGGTTTTAGGCCTAACTTTCTAATATTGGTATGTTTTCCTGTTATGTATAAAATTTCTGCTGAACAGAGGAAGGTAGGATCCATAAAATATATTTAACCCTAATTTTGCTGGTCCTAATTCAGCAACAGCTTTAGAAATCATAACAGGTCTTCATTTTAGTCTATTGACTCTTTTGGCTTCTTACATTTTAAAGTTCTAATTCTGTTCCATGTTATACATACGCTTAGTTAATTCTTCTATAATAGATTCTTCCATTATTTTTAAAGTGTGTTTCTTTAAATCTGGTTTGAATCTTCTAGCTTTGTTAGTGATATTATTTTGTATTATCAATTTTATTATGCCATGTATTTCTTTCATGTTATATATATATATATATATATATATATATATATAACTTTTTTAATTTAAAAAAAATTAAAAGGAAATGTATGTATATTATTTCTTAAACAGACAAATAAGCTAACTTAAAACCTATTTCTTCATAATAAATGAATAAAAATACATTTTTTACTTAAATATAAGTAAATGTATAATAGTAACTTATATTTATTTTCGAAGCTTATATCATACACAGAATTAGCATTTTACTGTGACCATTCCAACAATATTTCGTTGAGCTACCTTTTAGCTTTAATGCTACTTTGACTCTTATTATCATGAACTCAGTAAAATAATAATAGGTTGTTGTGTAACTTGAGATCTTGCGTGAAGAGTAATTTGAATATGAGGGGAGGGGGACTTGGATCATTTGTACATTTATATATTAAATGAGTTTGTTTTAATAAATTTTTCGAATACTACAAGGGGTGATCAAATGAAAAGGTACGAAACGACATAAAAATGAAACAGTTAAATATCTGCATATTCCGCCAAGGGAGAATGTAGCGAGACATCTCGGGATGCCATTGGAGACTCTGACTGGGATCGGATCATGCGCGGGTGCCCGCATGCGCTGGAGAGAGCAAAGGCTCTTATAAAAAGCGGCGTCCAAATGATGCGAGCATAGAATTACTCGAGCACAGAAAAAGCATTAACTCCGATGTGTACTGTGAGACACTCCGACGCCTACGCAGGTCCATCAAGAACAAAAGACCGGGGCTGCTCACGGAGGGTTGGTTCTGCTCCATGATAACGCGCGTCCACACGTCTCCAGAGTCACACAAATGGAACTGGACAAGTTCCAATGGGAGACGTTGGACCATCCGTCCTACAGTCCTGACATGTCATCCCTGCGATTTCCATGTGTTTGGTCCACTGAAGAAACACCTGAAAGGAAAACGCTTCAACTCGGACGACGTACTCAAGGACACTGTGAAGGACTGGGTCTCGTCACAGCCACAGGAATTCTGGGAACAAGGAATCCTGCGGCTTGTTCATCAGTGGGATCGTTGTGCTCAGGTCTATGGTATATATTTTGAATAAAGTCTATATATTTGTACCCACCGTGTCGTTTCGTACCTTTTCATTTGATCACCCCTTGTATATATAATCAATATTTAGAAATTAAGAAAGCTACCTCAACTAAATATAATCTCCATTAGATTGCGGAAAAAATCCAGTGCAACATCAGTACAATGCCATGATGAATTATACCTTTGAAAGTATCACTTTTCATTTAAATAAATAATTAGCATTACATGAAATACTTGAAGATGATTTTTAAGTATATCGTCTTATTCAGACATCCATGTGCATGAAATAAGAATTCGGTATAATTTGGTCGATAAAACAATCCCTACTACATCATACTTCGTCTACGAGCTTGAAGTATATTAATAAAGTTATTTGTTAATTTAACTTATGATATTCATTGAAGCTCATTACACTTTTTATAGTTGCCCCTTATCCAGTTTTGGTGTGCCTGAGTGTGTTTGAAACGTTTCATCTCGTTTAATGCAGACAGTATCGGTGTTTTAACTGATCTCTAGCTCCCATTCGATGAATAGTATTTTGAACTTTGTGCTCAAAGACATTTGAAGGCAATCCTTGATTAATGTCTCCTGCAATCTGCTGCACTGTTATAATTCAATTTTATTTAATTATCCCGAAGATACTCCGTTTCATCCTATTATTTCCCTCTCGGTGAAGACCAAAATTTGTCTGTTCAGACTCAGGTTTTGTTTGTCTAACAGTCCAATATAAATACATTCTCACTACAGCCGGTCGTAAACATTTCACAACGCAATAGTTTTGGTTTCACTTCATTCATGAATCAAAGCTTCTACTTTCATCTCACGTTTTAAATCCTTCAGATCGCTTTTTCTGCTCATATCCTTAAGAAAATCCCCCATACTGATGTTTTATGAGCTTAGCTACTAACATATTGCTTAATGTAATGCATTAGTAAAAACAAAAAAAAATGCATTAAAATTATCATTATGTTAGTTAATTTGGTTCAACAATACTTCAGAGAAGAATGAGTTTCATAGGAGACTAAGTGCTAAAAGATAGTAATATTCAGTTTTTCTTCGATCCTCTTCTTACTTCTATAAAGTTTGAGAATTTGTAACTTGTACATGCAAAAGACGTGCTATTTCACGAACAAGTATTTAATAGAAAAAATCTTGACATGAATTTCACTGATAACAGACATTCTGAAAAGTCTTACGTGGGTAACATATTATCCATTAAACCGGGAATGATCCCGCGGGTCACAGTCACTTCAGGCCCACGAATTATTTTATTCTGAGAAATCTGTTTATTTGTTACCAATGACTTTGTTTTTATCTTTCTATATGACAGCCTTAATGGAACTAAAATGTATTTGTTACAAATATCTTTCTTTTTGGGAGTGAAAAACGTTTGTATAAAATCTTAATGTATTTAAGGTGACTGAGAATTCATAAGTATAACTTTTTTGTTCCAAAATGTTTTCTGTGAACATGATCCTTTCTTTCCCTGTGAACCACTTAGTGGTTTTAATTGCTATGGATTATAAATTGAAACATTATGGTTTATAAATGAGTACGCACAGAATATAAAGAACGAAATGGGCATCTGTGCAATCTCTATTGGATGAAGTTGAAATTGATCAAACAAGGGGAAACTCTGATGAAATAATGGATATTATTCGTAAAAGCGAAAGTAAATTTGAGTTGAATGGAAAAGTTTCAAATGCTACCTTATTAACTCCATCTAGAAATATACTGAATGCTATAAGATACCCTGCACCCTGTAAAAAACACAAGCAAGAAAAAGTTCAGCATACTATTTATCGATCATCAAAATACAATAAAACTATAATAACTTGAACGAAATATGACAGTTTTGCCTGCATGTATTATTCCTGTAATGTTAGCGAAAAGTGTCTGTGATATGTATCTTACATTTGAGACAAGCATTTTAGAAACATTTTAGTTCAGTTTGATTGGATTTTCCCCTCAAATTATAAAATAAAAAATTAAATTCCTTAAAAGTAGGTAAGTATACTTTCTCTTAGATTAATTAATCACTAGAATTGCGTTTTTTATCACATGAAATAAAAATAATTATATAAAAAATAATTGGGGTGCACCGTATTCCCATGCGACCACTAATGTTAAAATTGAGTGCACGACTTGTCGCATGCAGTTAAGAGTATATAGCCTAAACTGTAGTATAAATTACATTATGTTACGTAAAATCTCGTTTTAAAAATTTTATTAATAAAAATATTGTTTTCAAAAGAATAGTCAAAATATATTCTGTAATATTTAACATCTGTACAAATGATTCACATTTCCTACATTCACTGTCAAAATTCGGAAAAGACGATACAAATGTACCGTTTTCAGAATATTAAAAATGTAAACAACAAAAACATTTCTTACGAAAGCAAGTTAAATTGTATGCATTTCCTTACAATAACATCAAGTAAATACAACTATTTGTTTTAGGTAAATATTTAAAAAGACATTTATTTTAATTTGAAATAAAAAAAAATATTTTTTTTCTTGGAAAGAAAAAGAATTAATTATGACAGTGTGTGTCGTCGCAATACATTTGTTTTAAGAAGTATTTGAAATACAATTGGTAAATAGAAATATCGAATCGTTTTAAAAGGATTTGTTTTTAAAGTAGTGTTTGTTCTTTTATTCTAATGCCATTAAAAGCCTGTTTTTGTTTGTTTGTGTATTTAACTACCATTAGAAAAAAATTATAGCCAAATCTTTTTTCAGAAATAATTAAAATTTCTTTTAAACTGATAAAATATTAAATGAAGAACATGTTAGTAAACTTTTTCTTCTTTGACAGGTGTTTTCTTTAGAACTTTTTGTATAATCAGCTTACTGAGTTTTAAATCTTAAGGTTACTTTTTATGTAACTTCTTTTTAGGTGATCCAAAGATACTGATTTATTTGAACGGTCTTAACAATTTAACTATACTACAGATAATTTATTTCGCTTTGTTTTTTTGCGGAAAAATTATCAGGCTATTAATTAAGTGTTCTGTTGCTGCTTTTATTGTTCCATTTTTTTACGTATTTGGATAAAAAATATTTCCACTTAAGATAATCCTTCGAATAGTATAAACATAATTATCAACAACAAAAACTATTTATCTTAAAAATATTAGATTTCAAAATTAATCAAACTACAGTCTTTATAGTAATATTTATATTCGAGGAAAAGTTATGTTTTACTTTTTGTGAGACAGAGTTTCTGAGAAGTCTACTTGTTATTTTTTATTTGAAATAAATATATTTACGCTCCTAAATACCTGACGTCTTTTTCACATTAAATAATAAATTTATGTTGATTCCTCTATTAAATCAAGCACGTTATTTCCTTTATTTATGATTTATAATTCTTAGAATAATTGTCTAAAAGAAAGTAAACAGCCATAATTGTTTATAAAATTAGAGTTTATGTGTAAAATCTTATAATGCAAAATGGTATTCTTTACATTATGTTGCAGATAGTTGCCCAATGGTGTGTATGTCCAATACATGTTATATATATTTAAAATGATAACGTTAGAAGGATTATCTGTTTCAAAACTGAACCATTACATTAAGTATTTTTTTATTAATGAATACAACATCTATAGTTTTGAGGAGAGTATTTTCTAGAGAACGTGTTTTTTGTTGTGGTATTTGCATCCTTTCTGATATTGTTCTAGCAACTGATTGATAATTAGAAACATAAATTTCCTGATAAAGGACATATTCGAGACATATCATCATGGATTCAATTTCTATTAGATAAATATATTTTAAGCAAATTTAATATGTATATAAATTGCGGAATGTAATCTTACAAGATTTACACCAAACACACGGCAATGAAACTGTAAGGAATGGAGTGGAATTCAGCGTAGCTGACAGAAACGGGAAACAAGTAAGTCACATTTTATGAATATTAACTTGAGAGAGATGGTGGGTCAGTTTTCCAGAAATACAAGACCAGATGTTTTCAAAGGATGACAGATCTAAATACCGTACAGGAGAGGGCAACAGTTGAATACCCGGTGAATAAATTTGCTTAAACAGTATTTCCAGATAATGTTTAACTTCAACTAATAAAGTTTAGGTACACATTGCATGATTTTATAAAAATATTGTTAAAAGCCACTAGAGCTTGTATCATCTAGAGCAAATTAGTTTCCTTTAAATTTTAATATGAAATTTTTCCGCGTTTGCATGATTTAATTTGAAATTTAATGTGGCACATTTCGCAGTTTGAACTTTTGCAGGTGAGCCTTATACACTGCTGTATACTTATACACTGCTTATACACCCAACTCGAATGTAAAGGGGAACTTTTGTAGTTTTGACAAATTAATATTGTACGACTGAAACGCAAAAAAAAAAAAAAAAAAAAACCTTTTAGAGGCTAAATATTTTTATGCATGGGTGAGAAGACGTATAAATCAAGCAATGATATATGCTGCATATTCTAAGTAATGCAATAAGAATTTAATTGTTCACTGCAACAAGTTAAATTAAGTTTTAATTTAAGTTTAAACGAGTTTACATAAACACTACTTATCATTTTGAATTAACTTATTTACTAAAAGAATGTTGCATCTTGCTAGTTATTAATAATAAGTACGGCAATTATAACAACAAATGTGTGTGTGTCTTTAATGTGATGTTCAAAGAACTGGATCAAAATAAAAAAAAAATATTATACTCTGCATCCAATTACAAAAAAAAAAAAAAATATAAATCTTAAAAGTGATAGTGAGTCCAGATAGGATAGTGTTACACGGATTCATTCATTCTTTAAATATGATTATCTGTCACACACACACACATAATGTCAGTTTTATTTCCATAAAAGTAATGCACTACAAGTTTTGTTTTTATTTTAGGCAATTATCTTACATACAGTACACGCTTTCCAAGTACATAAAATATGTTATATCGTATTTATGCTTAACCATGAATTATTATTAGTTCTATTTAGCAAAAGAACCTTCCTAACACAACGCTATTCATTTCTTATAAGCCTTAGGGTTTTACCAATATTTAGCCCCAAACCACACTCTTCCGAAATATCAACCACCTCCGAAAACAAGCACAAAATATTTTGTTGGAATCACAGCCAAATGTAATGTGGAAGGAAGATCTTCTTTAAAGATAAAGGAGGAAAGAGTGAGAAAAGATGGACTACAGCCCGAGTCGTCTGAAGATATCTTCCGAAAGATATAAATCTAATATCTTTCAGACGATATTTAGAGGAAAGGAGAGGTGAGGAATGAGAGATCTCACTTCTGCCCCATATGAAATGGTAGGTAACAGAAAAGAGTACCGAGCCCCATTGACTTGAAGACTGGATGGGGATTTTGGATTTTATTTATGCGTTTTTTGAGGGGTGGGCTTCGTCTGCTGTATTATGGATGAGGATAGAAGATGGTAAGAGTATCTTTCCCGTATCGACGGATTGGAATAGGCATAAAAACGAGCTCGGCCCGATTTTGGAGAGAATATTTTTGCGGGAAAGGAAACTACCAGAGTTCGCGTACTGCCCCTTAAGGATGAAAAGGGTTCCCCCCCCCTGCTCTTGTTGTTGATTCTGAATGATTTAAGATATATTATGATCGATAGTGGAAGGATTTAAGATGCGTTATGTGATCGATAGTTGAATTTAATATTTGGGTTAGTAAATATATATTCTCAAAAATTCAGAATCTATTTAAAATCACAATTATTTTCCAAAGAATTCGATAAGAACTTTTGCTAAAAATCCGATACTAGAAAAGCAGTTATTTAAAAGATGAGTCATTGTTGTCAAGAGAAATATTAGTTTAAATATCAATATTTTACAATGTATGAATGATTAAATATTTGATTAAAGTCCCTAAAAATGAAAAAAAGTGTTTTCATTAAATTACAAAGAGTTTCGTATTAGTTATTAGCATTAAATCTTTCTGGGAAGTAATCAGTTACTTTTTGAGTTGATATGAAAAAAGAATAAAAGTCTTCACATACTTATAAATAAAAAATGGAATATATACCTCGATTTATTGGATCTCGAATTTTTTTGTTCATGCAAAGGATATCATTTATCTTACCAAAGTGTGTGATATCACTACCCTGAAGCTATGGACTCAAGATGGGTTTTTTGTAGATTATACTTAGAATCCTTTGTATGAGGGGGAAAAAAGGAGAAGAAATCATTTTTTTTTTTGAGATTGTAATGATAAAGTTCTTTAAGATTTCAGAAGATGATACTTAGGTTTGATATATAAAAAATAAAGAGTGAATTAATAGAAAAAAATTTGATATATTGGTGATATGAATTTTTAACATCTTAACCGGTCAATTTTTTACTCAAAATGATTTAAAAATAGAAACAAATATTTATTACATATAGGTAAACGCAATGCTTAATAGAAAGAGAAAAAAAATCTTTATTTTAATTTTCAAATTTTAAGTTTATAAACTATTTTTCATTTAATGATTATGAAACACAAAATCATTAAAGTGTTTACTTTTCATGAGCTCACTTGCATACTATGAAGAATGCTTGACACACACAAGTCTTAAAATAACTTCTCTTATACTTACATAAAAATTTCACGTTCGTAACTGTTTTTCAAGTGGTTGATGATTTTGTATGTATGTGCATATGGATACACACACAATTTGAATGTATATTTGAATGAATATTATATATTGCAATGAATGAAGAAAAAAAATTGACTTTCTTGGAATATCTTTCCATTTTCATTTCTTTTCGAGCAACAAACTGCACATTGTCTTGTCGATCAATGTTCTACATCGAAAATTTTAAAGAATCTGAATTCTTGACTTACATGAAAAACTCTCGCCTTCATCACAAAGAAAATCCCGAATGAGAATCATTTCAGTACAATGGACAAAATGCACATCTCTTGAAAACACACTATCAATACTAATCTCACTATAAGATTTAAAAATACGTGTAAACATAACATAGAAAGAAGAAAATAACGATGTCCTTACAGAGGACGGGCAGATCAGTTAAAGAGGTTTAATTTGTAATACACTTTGTGAGCGTATCGTAAAAATGCTTCACATTTTTATAAATAATTTGAACACATTTTGTAAAATTATATCAAAGCTTTTATATTTTCTTATAAGATCATTATCTCCACATTCATTGACAAATATACTACATTGAACCAAAAAACCAAGAGCTTTGGAAGTCTTGGGGAACTCTGGCTAGTGTGGGTCCAATCTCGAGGCACCTGGAGAGATCCAATGCTGTTGCCCACTTTCACCTAAACACCGGGCATGACTTTTTGGGAGTACACATATACTGGTTTGGACTGGCTGCTGACTAGACCTGCCCACTCTGCGACCATGCCAAAATGGATGGCGACCACCTGCTCCAATAATCTGGACTCGATGAGCACCCGGCTGACGACATCGTCATTTGGTACTCGGGGGATCTGCGTCAAATGGTCAAGAAACCAAGGACGGGCGTTGGATAAATAAATAAAATATTTTCCTTTATTCGAAGTATTTCTATAATAATAATAATAAGTTGAATTTTTAGTTTATATAAAATGTCTATTATTTCTTGCTTGTTTTTGCATCAAAATATACAATAAACATTTGTTACTTATGAAGTCTGATTAGTTTCTAAAAGAATTATAAGGAAATATTTTTTTCATTATAACATAAAAGCGCATGATCAATCAATTCAGTTCGAAAAGCTTTCAGACCACCAAAAGGTACTTTTTCGGATTTCAAAGACACTTATCTTCGAATATTCTTATTTCTTAAGATGTCTAATAAAATACTTAAAATAAATTTAATAGTGATTTTTATACGGCAAGTAATATACATAAAAATTAAATGTGAATAAAGTACCATAAATCTTCGTTAAATTTCTCTTTTGTGGCAGTTAATTCCATTGAGATGACGCCATTTGACATAATCATTTATCTATTCTAAAGATGACACTTAATAGAGACAAATGATAAAAAAGTTTTTCTGTTCGAAAAGTTCAATCTAGAAAAATTATTTTCACAAAGTGAAGAAAAATAGTTTATGGATCCCCTTCTTAAAATAATTGCAATTAGGGAATAAATGTAAGGGAATGTAAAACAACATATTTTTAATGCTTGGACAAATGGATAAAATTTTTAAGTTTCTGAAAATTGTTCATTATCAAAGAAATTTATACTTGCAATTCAGAAGTAAATAAAAAAGCGTCACTTTATTTATTCATAAGTTACATTTTTGTTTCATTCAAGATAATTTATTTTTTGTATAATATTTTGTTTATGTAGCATGTCTGTGCATAATATTAATTTCACATATGTAATGTACACATGAAGCCAATTATTGTACGTAATTCCAATGAATATTTTATAATCTTCTTTAGATTCACTAAAGTTTTTCGCTTTGCATATAAAATAATGTGTTTTACGCTGTAATAAATTAATTACGTATTATCGCAACAATGCAACGTTCAAGATAACGCGTCAAGTTGGCAACCCTGATTTCGAATGTGTCGAACGTGTTGAATTGACAACCATGGACTTCATTTCATTAATATCCCCAATACGGTTGCAAGCAGTACATTATGGCAAGATATAGCACAAAATATTATAATGATTTCCAGGACTGGAATCGTTGCGTGAGAAGAAAGGTGTTGTCTGGTACTAAGACTTATTAACAATCAACGGAACGAAATACTCAACTTTCCCGGACGGTGCAAAAGCTACAGATTTATCAAAATTTGAGGACTTTTTTTTAATAATGTGTTGGACGAGGCAGCTTCAGTGAATAAATTTTGAAGAGTAGCACGGAGAATGAATTTTTCGAAAAAAAGAACAAATAAATAGAACTACATAATAAACGTAAGTTATAGCTTTACAATTTGAGCCATGAGTATGAACAGTTGTGTAATTTCTACATTGGGGTTTGGCCCACCTTTAGGCAAACATGAAGTATCTTTTTTTTTTTTTTACTCTGTGTAATTCTTATTTTATTTATTTATTTTTATACTTTATGTGTCTATTTTCAAAGTTATGCATCATACCGTACAAAAATATATTCTTATGTGTACAACTTTAAATTACTAATTTAAATTTCGAGTTTTCAGTTAGCAATAAATAACTCATGTCATTTCTTACTTGTGCACAAATAAGTCTTTTTTTTAAATTTTCCAATAATGTTAAATTTAAAATACGCATAAGATTTCTTAAGAATTCTTTTAAAAAAAATGGCATTGCATCAGCTACGTAGAATAAATAATGCTTATATCTTTTCAAGCAATTCATTTTTCTTTTGTAAATTCTTGGGTTTATATTCCAAAAAGTAAGAAAAAAATCATCTAAGTTAACTCTATATATTTCTGAAGATTTTTAACTCCTGCTGCAAACACTTCAGAAAATAATTAGCGCGTAGTCAAGTCATTTAACTAAATTCAGCAATTGTGATTAAAACTTGCAAATTGCTGCGACTTTCATTTGAAGAAACTTGGATATCATCAGCACTGCTAACGTGAAAAACCTACTAATGAGGACAGAATATCATGAATTTAAATAGATAATTACTCACTCTATAACGAAGTTACTATTCAAAGCCCTTTGAATAAGTTTGTTGACCGTAAGTGCATGGAAATTAGAAATTAAACTTCCTCAGATCAGTTTCTTTAATGAAGCTACTTAAACTTCCGCTTCAAGAAATTAAATCATTTGCCTCCCCTATCATTGACTTTTATTGGCCATACAATCTACTTATAATGTTGCTTGTCCGAAAAATTTACAAGATGTAGAAAGCGGAATAAATCTAAGCTCATAATTTCATAATTAAATTTCCATGTGTGATGGAGATTATTGACATTCAATGCACTTTGTGTCAATCAAATGACTAAAGTTATCAACAAAGTATCTAGTAATCTTGAATATGATGAGAGGAAAATAAATACGCTCTGAGTTAAGATGAGTTGTAATAAAATTATCTTATAAGTAGCTAAGATGGATGATGGAACGGCGTATATTAAATGTAAGAGACTTAATGTTAGAACGCGTCTTTTTAGAATAGAGAGTAAGTTAATTAATTTTCCGAACACACTGTAGAGATTTAATCAATCAATTCATACCTATTTAGTATATTTTACATAACGATATTGAATGAGCGTTTGTGAGAGAACAGTAGACTTGTCAATTAAATTGATTTCGTAATACTTTAATACTGACAGTTGATAATATGTGAATATGTTTAGCGAATAACGTGCTACTTTTTAAGTTCTTACAATACAAACTCAAAAGTGTACCTGCTAAGAGGAGTAATATACTTGAGTACCAATTAAAAAAAATATAACGTGAAAATATTGCGTATAATCACTGATATTCTGATATTTGCTGCAGAGTCATGATTTTAATGAATTATACATGTATGATATTTTTATTCTCACTTTCAACGAAATATGTTAACACTGAATTTTTATAAAAGTCATATGAAAATATTCAAGTTATAGTCAAGTTATATTCCTAAATCCTGAGAGTGTTATAATAATTCTTTACACTGTACATAAATACAGCATTTGTAAAAAGGCAACACTAATAATTATTTAGGATATTACTAATTACAGAACTATATATGTGTATTTATATATATATATATATATATATATTATAATAGCTTCGGTTTTGAAGATCTCTACAACTAAATAGGTATGGAAGATATAATTAAGTATTTTGAACAATTTTTTCATGAACATGGTTAGAATAGTATTAAGAGCAGTCAGAATGCTAAATCTTGGAATTATCGATTTTGAGTTTTTTATATTTCTGAAATCTGTAATTCATGACCTTTCTAGGGATATAACACACATGCCATATTTTCAATTAGAAGTATGTCAAAATGACTTTAAAAAAAATCATCAAATGGGGCCACGCCCACTTTTGACAGATATTTGTTTTTAAATATCCTGAAACAATTGCAAATCTTTTTTTTTATTTATTCATACGCTATTAACTTTAGATAACACTATAACTGTGCGATTAACTGATAAGTTTTGGAGCAGAATTTATGGCTACGTGGTAAAGGGATGTAAATTAGAATATTTAAATATTTAAATCATGAAGAATAAAACAATATTTGTAGAAAACATACTTTGACAAGGTAAGATTTTTTACAAAAAATTAAAGTTTTCTAAAAATTATATATTTCTTAAAATTATATTATATTGTGTTTAAAAAACGAAATTTTTTTAAGCTTACTGTTTGTGAATACACTGCTAGTTTACATTATACATTCCATATGCATTCGTGTGCGTACTGAAGTGGTATTTTGGAAATATTGCAAAAACATACTTAGTTAAAGATCACATATTTTACAAAAAGTGACTACTTTGAATAAATTCTGAGATGATAAGTAAAAGTTTGTTTTTTTAAAAAAACTAAATATATTTTTAGAAAACCACTTCAGTATAAATATAAATGTTTCTTTATTGTACAGACAAGTTTTTAAACTTAAATATTCAAAAGTTTCTGAAAAAATGGTATCTACAGATAATTCAGTTGTGCAATACCATTTGCCATTGCAGAAAGCTGGTTACATACATAAAAATACATCAATATCATGTAAAAACATTTTTGATTTACTGTTTTAGAAATCATTTGACTAGTTTAGAAAAACTTTTCAGATCTGATACTTTTAGAAATACTGTTTGCTTGTGAACATACAAAATATTAATGAAAACATCGAGAAATGCCGTATAATCACACATTCCCAAATCCTAACTTTCACATATTTTTACATTATTACAAGTCATTCATGATGTTTTTCAATTAATTTTAATGTTTGTAATACATTAAAGGGAAAAATTCTTCAAAAATTGCTATAGATTTTGAGAAAATTAATGTAAATATTACAAAATATCTCGTTAAACAAAAACTTAAAAATACTATGTATGTGTTTTTTGGGGAATTTAAGAAAAATAGGAAAAAAAATGTCTTAAAACAAATATAGGATAAGCTAATGTTTAATAAAATGGGACCAATACATGTTACAATTCATAAATTTTGTAATGAAGTGACATTTAATAATAAAAATGCAATTTTCTCAAAATGATGTTTTCCAACCTGCGTGTACCTTTTTCTCAGAAACTATTGAATAAATGCACACTATAATTTTAATAAACATAACTGGAATGTAACTATACATACTGAAGTGAGCCTTTATTAGTATTCCTAAAATATTTTGGTAGATGCCCCTTATCATGAAAAAAATCACAATTTTCAAACAATTCATAGTAATACTTTTACGTTACATGATTTTGAAAAGAAAAAAAAAACTTAACAATATATTTAAAAAATCTCACCTCGGTATAAATATAAAAGTACAATTAATAAAGAGACAAAATTTGAAGTTTTTATATTTAACAGTTTCTGAGAAAAGGTACATGAAAAAGCTTCATTTAACATTAGTGGTATAGGGGGTACCGCCTAACCTTAAAGTAAAAATCCAGTTAATTCTTTCATTACGATAACATTGAAGAAAAATTACATATCAGACAATGAAAATCAATATAAACAGGTTAAAGACATTCACAACGCAGATCTTTTATATATAATTCTATAAAAATATATTGAAAATTAATGGATTATTTCTAACGGGTTAGAAATAACTCGGCCGGTTTTGAGAAAATTAGTATTTATAAAACCTAATTTTAAACATTTCTTCGATTACTTTGTATTACTTCAAACAAATTATAAGCATAAGAAGAAAAAAAATATCGTATGAGTTTTATAAAAGTGAAAAATCATAACTTATACATCGATGATTATAATAAAATAGAATGTTTTTTTTTCAATATTGAGGAAAGCTTATTTTAGTAATTAATGTAGATATATAAATGATCCCCTATATTATTTCCAGCGTATTTTTAACAGAATAATTAATATACTACGAAAAATCATTCACGTATTGTATAAAACATATTGCTGTTTTAATGTTTTACACACTTATAGATCATTAAAAATGAACATTAGATTGAATTTAATAAGATATGCATAATTTTAGCTTATTTTTTTCAGTAATTAGATTTATTTTTGCAGATTTTGTATGATCTTATAAATGTAGATCAAAATTCAAAACAACTTCAAATCTAAAATTTGTGTAATCCTAGAAAAATTTAAAATAGTTAAACTTCTACTTTTAATAAATGTTCCTACATAACATTCAGCCTACAAAGATCAATTAATGTTACATAATTGTACGTTTCCTAAACAGCTCGACTTTTGTATATAGTACAGCATATCATAGATTTGTATGATCCTACATGATGTTATTTTTAAAAATTATTATATAAATTTTCACACCCATTTTTGTTTTCATTCTTCTCTTCACTCATTTTAAGATAAAATTAATTATTCCCCAAGTAATACGAATCAAACAGTTTAAAAATTGGTACCCTAAATATGCTTAATTTCACCGGTCAGTTTAAGGCTTAAAAGTCATATTTAAAATGTTGAATTCCATTTGGGATATACTTTTTCCCTTTTGGGATTTTTCATGTTTTGAAACAACATTCAGATATTACATATTGTTTAGGATGATATTAAAACTACTACATATATTTATATATATATTATGAATTTTTGGAAGGATTTATTTTATGTATTACATATGCCATCTGATGGTATTAGTATACATTCAAATGAAATACTCTCAGAATATTTTGGATTTTTTTCAAAACAAATAAAAACCAATAAAATAGTATGTATTCAATTTTATAATGACGTAAGAGAATATAATAATTTAAATATAACACTACTTAAAAAAGCCTTAATGCTAAAAATAATGTACTGAAATAATATTTTCAGAAACTAATTTAATATTTATTTAGATATTAAGACTTCTAAATATAGTTTATTTATCTTTAATAACCCACTAAAAGTAATTGGTACTTTTTTACATTATATACAACAAGTTATACTCTAAAAACAAAAACAAAAATACAAAATATTCTTCATCTAGAAAATAAGCCTAAAACCTAAAGCCCTTTCCACTTTTCCATTCACCATTCTCTCTTTCATCTTAAAATATTTCAAACTCACTTATCTCAAGGAACAGCAGACTCGTTAATAGCTAACTTCATTCACATTCACGAGGTAATTCGCGGACAATAACCATTTACAGCTTCGAGTAATGGAGCATAAGAGATGCAATATCACTAAGGTGATGAGGATTCAAGAGGGTAGATAATCGTAAAAGCTAAGAGCCCAAGACAACGAGTTCAGGACACTTTCCGTATTTAACTGGATTTCAGTGAATTTTACGACAAGTGCATACCGAAAATGTCCCCAGGGTAAGGACAAAGGTTCTCAAAAGCTTTTACTGGGTCTCTTCCTCTAAGGTAGGGCTTAAAGTGTATATGAGGACATTTCTAGAGATATTCTGGAAGTAGGGCTAAGTGAATTTTGTATTCTGTGTGCTTTGACTTCAGTTGGAAAATGGACTGATTGTCTAACTGTACCTGGGAAAAAGGAGTGCATTGTTTGAAATATAGAAAAGGCTAGAAATAGAGATATGTACGCTTGAAATAAATGCAATGCAGCTTATAAAATAACTTCCTCTGTGATTTTCTATGCATAGCTGGATTAAAAAGTCATATAAATCCCATCCAGGGTGATTTTATTAAAAATATTACTGTAATTATTGATTAATAATGAGGAAAACCTAATGAATACTATTATTAGATTATTAATTTTATAGAAGAAATATTTTCTATGTTAGGTATATATATATACTTTACACATACATTATTCTTTTATCAAATATAAAAGCTTTCTTTTTATGAAAAGATTTTAATTGGTCTGCATTTTTACCGCATTCTGTAAGCATATTTTGAGTATTCATTTCCTTTCGAGAATATGGTTATTCATTTTAACCCCTCCGGCGTATACATACGTCTTACTCAGCCAGTACATTAACTGTCCCTCTCATAGAAATACATCTTCCTGAAGTTAGATTTTTTTTCTTTGAGCTGCCATCAATAAAATTATTTCGTAGAACTTGGAATGCAACAAAGTGAATTTGAGACTATTTGTGAAGGGTTTACTTTTTCAGAGAAATATTTTTTTATTTGTTAATTTTCTCTTTCGGCCTAATACACTGCATACAAACATCTATGGGGAAAACGTTTGCACTGGAAAGTTAATTTCTTAATTAATCATCAGTTATAGGCAAATACAAAAAAATTCACAAATAAATGTTAGGTATCGTAGATTGCTTAGTGACATTTTGATAAGTTCCAAATATAGAAGAAAAAACAATGCACTTGAGTAACACGAAAAAATGACTGCTTTCAGACAACATAATCCTAAATATATCCCGCTAGTTTCTTATACTATTTAAAAAATGCTTAATGCCCATGTTATTACAAAATCGGATTTCGCCTTAGTAAACATTTTTAATGCTTTAATTGTGTCGAGTCAAAAGAAATGAGCAATAGACCCCTTTGTCTGCGTTTTAGAAAAATATTAGTTTTAAAGATAATTCCTAAAGTATCCAACTTAATAAAGCTCTTCCTTTTTTATGTATCAAATAGTTCCATTTATTTTGTAAATATAGTAGAATTATAGCATAACCTGACATGCCTAGGAATTTGAAAACTTAAGCTTGTAATAAATTAAAAACATCTCTAAAAAATTGAATGTCACCTTTTAATAATTTCACTTTTACACAAAAAAATAATACTTAAGAAGGAGCTAATTAAAACGCATTTACAATATTATGTCATTTAATAATATCATTAAAAACTTTTTATTAAATCAAATATGTATGCGTGATATTAAAAGAAAACTTAATGAGATTTTCACCTGAATATTTGACGCATTTTAATTAATTTATCGTATAATTAAATTGTAAGATACTGAATTAAGACTCTTGCTTAAAATGGATTTTTATGATGAAGTAATTTTTGACAATGTATTTTAGAATACGGTAACCCTAATTATCTTATTAGTAAAAGCTATTAGCCATCTAATGCTAAAAATTCTTTAAATTATAAAAGAAAAAAACTGTTTTAACAAAGAAAATAAATTATTTCCTCTCAATTAAAAGTTTGAGAGATTACTCTTTTACTTCTTAATTAATTTATTTACTAAGAAAGATGTCTTCACAATATATTTTGAGTTGATTTTTGATGTAACATATTTTTAATACTATCTTATAAAAAACTCAATGTCTATTAAAGGTTTTAAAATTTCGTGGATTATAGTATTTTAAAAAAACTCAAATTATACTAAGCGACTTGGACAAAAATAATTTTGTGTAATTTATTTGTACCAAAAAAAATCCATAAGTCTTTGGTTATTCATTTCATTGGAATGAAATTGATATTTGGAGTGTTTTATTTTACATAATTTAAAAATAAAATTTATAAGATATTTAAATAATTTAAAAAATACTTAAGTTGTGTGCTGGTATTCGTTATATCATGTAAACATCATTTATTCATCCTGAAATATTTTAAATACTTGTAAGTTTTTTCAACTATTATATATTATTTCATTACTTTTTATTTACTAAAAATTATTATATCTTTCTAAATAGTTTTACATCGTTAAAACCCTTATTGTTCTTTGATATCTATACTGAAAATTGTTGTATTTAGTATCTAAGATTTATGTATACGTTCATTGCTTTAAATATACATTTTATATTTCTTAAAAAGAATTTTGTGTTTTATCATTTTATACTTTATAGAAATAAAATGCTCAAATTAAATATTTACTGTAAAATCCGTGTCTTACACTCACCACCGTATAATGTGTGTCTATAATTTTAAGCAGGAATTTTTAACTTTTATGCATATTCGCTGTATAACGTGTGCACCTCTGTTTTTTAAAAGAAACCTCAAATGTACGTTTGCAATGCTCTTATTCCAGGTTTAAATTCCAAGCTTTAGGGAAAAGGAAATAGTTTTACTTTTAGAACTGCAACCCTCTGAGTTTATAAGGAACGTCATTTCTTTTAAGTGAACAATATTTCGATATATGTAGAAGTCTAATTTTTCTATAATCATCTTTTTTTTATTCTTAAAGCTCTCATTTTTATACCCGGGGTTTAATACGTACCCGTTAATTTCGATCTTGCTTTTTGTGTTAAAAATGCGCATTATACGCCGGATTTTACGCGATAATTGTTTGGCATTAGATAATAAGTCTTCAAGAAAAATAAACAATGTTCTTATTTTAAAAATACAATTTTGTAATTCTAAAAAAATCTGACACATAATCCAGTTTTCAGTCAAAAATCTACGCAAGTAATACTTAAATTTTCCTTTGGTTATCAACTGAATAGTTGCAAATTTTACAGCAAAATACGTTAACTGAGTTTCCATTTACGTTCCCATGAAATTTTCCTTTTTTTTAGGAAATTGAAAAATAATTAGCATGGAAGGATTTAAGAAAATAGACTACCAAAATTTTGAATACTACAAATAAAGGGGGGGGAGGGGCAAGTAAATACGCTGTTGATAAGCAGATTGACTTTTCTCCATATAATATTTTCCAAAAAAAGAAATGCGTTGAAAGATTTCGAGCAATGATATTAAATTATTTGAGCATTTAATATTGAGTAGGAATACAGAATATCAAAAAAGCTTTGTTGTATATAAACAAAAGTATTGAAATAATTTATATTTTAAATGAATAAGAATATCAATGAAATGTGGGAATTCAAATAGCGGGAATAATTAAATTTTTTAATAAGAATGTAAAAAATAATGGATTATTTTAATGAAATACTTCCATTAACTATTCAAAATTAACTTTTTTGCATATTTCCCAACACTGAACCTAAGAAATATAGTTACAACAATTATTCAAGAAGACACAGCAAAAAACGAAACAACGATAACATTAAACTTTTTTTAAAAATATTTCCTCCAACTTTAAGAATTAGTTCAATGAAGGCTGAACAATGCATCATTGGAGTGAAATTTTATGAAGTTTTTCTTAAAGTGATTTTTTAATTTATATATATATATATATTATAAAAAATTGCCTATACATGGATGAAAAATCACTCAGTAATTCATTGTTTTTTTTTCAAAATAATTCGTTTAAAAATACTACTCTATAATACACATAATTGAAATATAAACAAAAATGCATAGCTTAGATGCAATTTCCTAAGCAGTTGATATGATTTGAAACCGAGCAGATTAAAAATATACATTTTGAAAAAAAAAATGTGGATAAGTCAATGAGAATATGCTTCTCAATAGCTATACATATACAAACTTCAAAATATCTCATTCAATTTCTGGACAATTCTTATATATTTTAGAACGAAAATTATCTAAAGGAATACAAGGATAACTTTTAAAACATTCAGTTTCTTGTTAAATATGATCCTTATGAATTTATACTTAATAGGATTTATCTCTTTGTAGTGTTTCATAATATATTTTTCTTTTTCTTTTAACTAGAACTATTTCTGATTTTTTAAAGTAGAAGTTAAAATATCAGGATACTTTTTTCCGTAAATGATGCAGAAATTTTAATGTTATAACATAAAAAAATGACAGTAATTTTATGATTTTATTATTTGTTTACTTTTTTGAAGTAATTGTTGTTTAATTATGTTTACTTTTGATTCCTAAAAATTGTCAATGTTGTTACCTTCGAACATTATAAGGAAGTAATTGTTTCAAAGCTAATGACGTAAAAAAACTACTAAACTATATTTTTAATAAGAAGCGGGCAGTAATTTTTTTTAATATTAAATCTTTTATAGGCTGATACAATTTCAGAAAATCTTTGAAAAAAGAGTAAAAAATAAAATATAAATAAGATTTTTTTATTCTTTCAAGTATTTATCAAATAGCAAACATTTTCAAATTACTTAAACTTTAAAATTTATTTATTGTCTTATTATTTTCTTTACCAAATATATTTACATGTGAATTAAAAAGAAATGACTCTAACATCTATCTTCTTCGAAATGCAGCATCTTCTTGCAGTCAGATGATTCTGATTGAGGAAATGAGCTATACTTTTAATTATTGGAGGACTTAATCTGTATTTGCTTAAGAGTTCTTACAACTGAAACACTAATAGAGATTGCAATTTTTAGCATGTCGCTTTTTAATTCTTTGTATGATTTAAAAGATATATATTTAAAATTTCAAATTAATTCAATACTTTTTGAATAATTTTATTTTTAACATGTTAAACGCAAGTTTTAATTTAACATTAATAAGAAACTGCTGTATGCGTCATATCCTTAATGCAAAAACTATTTGTCTGGTCAATAGTGAAATGTTGCTTAATCACTATGATTTACAAAACAGGCACAGCTCGCCTTGGCAGGGATGCCAAAGTACTTTGTAGATAATTGGAGACAGATTGCTCCAAATATCTAAGCAGCGATCATGCTATTTTGAGATATTCCGATACGTTAGGCCTTTTTTATATCTCTGAGCTGCCTTTCTCTGAAAGCCCGAATATACTTTATCAAATTACAATCCGCTGAGTTAGGTGACCAGGGCATTAAATGCAATTTATCATCAAAAAATCGAACCACTCTAAAGTACTTCAGGCCTTGCAACATGGGACCTTGATTTGCTGGAAGATCCAATTTCCAGTTGGAAAGACAGACACCACGTAAGGGTGCAACTGAGCAGCAATTACATTCAGACAGTCCGAATCTTTCATGATATGTGGTACCATAACCATGGGTCCCAAGACCACGCATGAGAACGTTATCAAAGTACAATACTGCCAAAACGAACTTGTGTATGAAATGAGGTACATAAAGAGAGCAATTGTTCATTTGGAAAACGGTAAATTCTGACACGACCATAGAATTTATGATTCATCTGACCAGGTAATATCTTCCACTTATCCATAGTCCACGCTATATGTTTCCAAGCATACTGTAGGCTTAGTTGACAATGGCGCTTGGTCAAGAAAGGCACACGAGTAGGATATTTGCTGCTGAGTCCCATATCCACCAGTTTCCACTAAACTGTCTGTACCAAAACACTTGTACTTTAATCTGCAAAGTATTTATCTGTCAGATGAGCCACCGACTGGCGCCAATTTCTAAAGTTATTTTTCTGTGATGGCCGGTGGAAATCTAAGAGTTTGGCATTGATTGATTGTTTCCCAACGTCTTTTATCTACTTAGGATAAACACTACCAATGGCAGATTGCGAACCACCTAACAGAAGTATGATTTCGAAGATACTCGTTCCATGTCTTTGGGCCATTACAGTTTGCCTTTTCTCAAATTCGCTTAACCTACATCCTTCCCCAACCTACGGAAAGTAAGGTCAAAAAGGATTCCCTACTGTCACCAGCAGCAATTAAACACCATTTCCACGCAATCACCTGCCCTTCATGTCTTTCAGACGGGTTAAATTTTGGGATGTTCGTAATGTTTAGGTTAGTCAGTGTATATAATAATAATAATATTAAATACATGAAATTATGGTCAAATTAAATTTCTTAAGCAAAATTCTGAAATCGAAAACCAAGAACAACAAACCAAGCTACATATACAACACACACACACACACACACACACATATATATATATATATATATATTGAGAGAGAGAAAAAAGTGAGGTAAATAAATATACCCTCACGCATTCATGTGTATTTGAATAGAGACGATTCTCAATATAATTTTGAAAAATAAGCAATATCTCTTCCATTCAAAACACATTTTGTTAACATAAAACGAATTCAAACTTATCTATGCACCTATATAAGTCCTTAAAACAAACAAATAAAATCAAAAATTTATATTTATTTGTAGTTTACGAAAGCTTATTGCTCTACATCAACGCAAAGATGTTTCAAAATAAATCAAAACCTCAAAAAAAAATTTTTTTTCCCCCTCTAAAATGAGTAACGGAATTAAAATATTTTATGAAAAATGGGAATGTGAATAGTATTTTTTTCCACGAAAATAAGTAAATAAACAAATAATAAAGAAAATCTAGAAATGAAGTCTTTTGAGAACATCTGCAACAATGCATTGTCATATCTCTCACAACAAAACATATTTCCTTTGAGCTCTGGAAATGCAATCCTTTTGTTAGGAGCATAATAAGATTAGAAAAAGAGTTCGGAAGAAATGCGAACAAACTTATATTTTGAATGAATTCTTCTGTTTCGTAATTGATGACGCGTGAGAAGAAGAATAGATTTTCTGTAGCAAATGAAACATGTGTAAGAGACAAATAGGTTAAAAAGAGATGTTCGTTTGACTATTTACTTATTTATTTGCTTCCGTATAAAAGATAAATAGATACTGAATAGTGATGAAAAACGGCAACAAAACTTACGATTTCAGAAATATTCATCTATTGTATACTCGATCCACTGAAAATTAATATCTTTAAGAAGTGATGTCTACATATATGGATAAGCCTCTAATTTTTTACACACTAAATATCATAAGTATTTGTCCCTACTATATAAGCCAATAAGTTAATATAATTGTGTTTCTTACAGAATGTTACTGCCATTTTCAACCAAAAACTCTTTGGTTTACTTCTTTGTCCTTAATAAGAAAGAAAACAATGAGAATCATGATTTTAAATGTATATATATATATATATATATATATATCGTGGTAGATCGTTCTTTAAAGTGAATAAAATTCCGCGCAATAGATGAGCAGATTTCTTTTTGGCAACAATCAAAATACACACGAATAAGAATATATGCTTGCATTCTGAACAAAATTATAAAATCTTGATTTCCTATACAGTTTATTGATTTACATCATTAAATTTATACGTATTTAAAAAAAAATACAAAAATAAACAAAGTATTGATTTTCCATTTGAAATTTTGATTAATGTGGTAACATATAGATACTATTTAGAGCTTTCAATTTATATGGAAGGATATGTTGTCTTCGGTTATAAAATGGATTTTTAAATGAATGTGAACTTTGAAAAAGAAGATGAAAAATTTTCTACTGTAAAGTAGATTGCCATGTGGTGAACCAAACAAATATTCAATAATTAATGTATTCTTATATGCTTGAGAATGTCTTACTAATTATACATTATTATATTTATACTAGTATACATTTTTACTATTTTTTCTATTTATACTAACATATGTTTGTACTATTTAATTATATTTATACTAATATATATTTTTACTATTTTATTATATTTATACTAATATATGTTTATACTTTTTTATTATATTTATACTAATATACATTTTCACTATTTTATTATATTTATATTAATATATGTTTATACACTTTTATTATATTTATACTATACAGTTGGGTGGTGGTTTGACGCTGGTCTTCTTCACGTAAGGTTGCGAGTTTGACCCCGGCCCAAGTTGGTGGATTTTCATGATGCAGAAAATAGACAGCGGCCGTGTCGTATGATTATAAGGCATATCAAAGATCCCTGGAGTGTCTGTTTGACTTGGGTGCATTCGGCAAAATTAAATCCTAGTACAGGTTCGCATCATGAGAGCACAGGTTCCTTCCTCTGGGGAGGAAACTAGGGCGTCAAAATTACGTGTGGCGATTGGTATCCGCCTATACGGTGTCGTACTAAAAAGAGATACCAGCTTCCGAGAATGCACTAGGTCTGCAATGGTAAATCACCAATCTGCAGTCCATTAGAAATTTAAAAAAAATATTTTTACAATTTATATTGTTTCGATTCTGAATATAAAAAAAGTTTATAGTAAGTTCTCATTTAAAATAGTTATATTAATTTATTACATTATTTAGACTGAATATTCTCTAATGTTTGTGAAATAAATATTTTAATGTATTATTAAAGGTTACAATTTTTAAACCTAAAATGTTATTTCCACTGTAACTTATACGGATTAAACATAATGATATTAAACTAAATATTTCGCTATGAAGAAAGAATAATACAGGTAAGTATAAAACTTATAAAGGAATATCTAGGTAATATCTAATTAAATACAAATATCATGTTGATTTTTGAGTCGAAGAAAATAACATTTCGTTAATATAAATTCTTTTTTTATAATCTTAATGAAGAAAACTCTTAATATGTCAATTGTAAAATGGCATGTATATCTTCTATCGTTTCTTTGTACATCTTATTGTATTATACTTTTACCCTTCGATTGAACTTTGTAAACATCCCAGCTGTACTCTCGAGATAAATTTCTTAGTTAGCCAATTCACGTTTTAACATCGCATGTAAAACAATTCAGAAAGAAAAATAAACTTACAAGAATTTGAGTTTAACTCTTAAAATATAAATGTAAAATGACAATCGCATTTTTTTACATAGTTTTTTCATTTATTTCTACTGTTGCTTTGATAAATCCAAAGCATTCCAAGAAACGTTCGAGACCAGCCAAATTTATAAACATATATCACTGCTTCATTAGTGATTACGAGAAGCTCTTTATTTCACATATTATCCACACACACATTTGTATATCTTAAATATACTTCATTTAAAACTGACGCTTGTTATGTTAACTCGAAACTTACAAACAGTTCTTATTATTTCAACTGTCTCTTCTGGAAAGGGCACTGAGAGCAGATAGTTATTAAGCAGTTATGGCATAGCGCACAAAAGTAGTTTTGCGAATACAGCACTTTAGTAAATAGCTTTTAAGGTAGAACATCAGACGATATATAAATCATTTCCTCTAATTAATTGCTCATCTTAGAAAAGATAGCTTTGAAACAAAAGTTGCAGTTTTGCTAGAAATTGCTCTCTGAAAATGTGATACTTTGCTTGAGATACAAAGAAACTGCAAATGTAGAGGAAACTATGAAATACAAAGACATTTTGAAGATAATCAGCGGTTTGAAAATGTCTATTAAAAATAAACGTTAGTGTTTTTAAAGGAGGCTCAGATAGCATTAAAAACTACATAAGACGACACACCATTATAAAGATAAAAAACAATTTAGATATATATGTTAGTACTAAATATTTATATTTAAAATTCATTTAATGCGCTATATCAGTGAAAATTAAAATGCTTCTCTAAAAAACAAAATATTAGAATTTTTATTTGTAAGACATAAAAGTTATATTGAGTAAAACATTCTAAATTCATTTGAAAATGAGCTGTTGTGAATATTTAAGATTGTTGTAAGATATTAAAATATTTAATTTAAAACGAGTGCGTGAGCATGGAAATTTGCAAGCCTAACATGCTGGTGCTGTCCTGACGTAGTATAAGAAAAAATTTATATCTACTTCTTATATTATAATTAATTAAATTTAACTGTAGGGATTATTGTATTTTTTACAAGAAAAAAACTATTAATAAAATTAAAACGATAAAAAAAACTATTTGCAATCTCGTTACTCAATAAGCACATCCTAAGATCTTTTAAAAGTAAAGTTTTCAAAACGCATAGAATCATTTTTTTTGAAGAAAAATTAGCATTTAAAATCGCGATATTTACTCAAATATTTTTGATTTTTTTTTCAGAAAAGAAAACAATGAAAAATGTTTCATTTCAAAATAATATTAAGGTTCTTAATTTTTTCAACTCTAAACAAAATGACGGCTTTATCATATTAAAAATATAATTACATTTTTAAAATTCTTCATTTTTTACCTGTCCCCCAAACGTTAATGATAAGCCAGTTTAAAAAATTAGTTTTTAGATGTAGATTTCGGAAGAGAGAGAAAGGTTTTTTACCACACAATCAAATTTTTTCAACACGTGCCGCATGTTGTGATATTGTTGAACATTTATGGAAAACGTGGTGCTATAACAGCTGAAAAAAATTAATTATTTTATTAAAATTTCAGCTTATTTTAAAAGATTTTAAATCATTTAAAAATATAAAAATGATTAAAAATAAATATATGAAAATATTGGAGTAATTTATAGAATAAACTCTTTTGCAATAATTCATAAAAAAATTTAAGTATGGTAAAACATGAGATGAATAAAATTATGTTCAGTATGAACAAATATTTCAAAATTCCACAACCAGATGGCACTATGTAAGGGTGAATACTAACTTAGGCAATTGTTGTTATAATACTTATGCGTGAGTGAGTGAGAGTGAGAGAATATTAACGTCACACTGATTAGCAACACTAGGGCTTTTGGCGACGGTCCGCGAAATTTTGGACCATGGTCAAGTGACGCGGACGACACCAGAGCTGGCACCCCCCTCTCCTAACTACCACACCACACCAACGGGAGAACGTTTGAGCTCTCGACAGATTTAACGTGCATCTCTCCCCTACACGGCAGATCTTTAGGGGTACTAGGATCGAATACTTATGCATGTTTGCTCAAAAAAGACACGCAATTTAAAGCTGAAGTCATACTTTCTTTTATGTGAAGGAAAAAGTCGTTTATAATCTTAAAATGCACTTCAGTAGTGAAACTGCGTTTTTCCAAAACGGTGAACCATCTACTGAAGCTTTGATTGAAGCCAAAAATGAATGTTACGAAATTTTAAAGCAGTGAATGAACCATGTCAGCATTAGTTATTAATTAATCACAGGCCGTTCAGTCAGGAAAATGATAACATCAACTGCAGTTTGCGTAATTACATAGTAGCAGTACAAATGGTGGAAGACAGGATGACATGCTTTATTTTCAATTCTAATATGCATGATTTATGCTAATTAACTAATTTAATTTATTTTCAATGCATATTATAAAAACTGTTGTATATTTACTAAAGATAAAATTATCACCATTCCTTTAGTTCTAAGGCTTTGCATCTACTGTCATTTCATCACATTTATCTGAGACGTTAATGACAGCATGGCAAGCTAAACACGAACGATTTCGCACTATTTTCAGCAGTTACACAAATGATTTTACACAAGGTATCAGAGAATTTATATCAAGACACTGAATATGGTTTACAAACATGTTACAAGAAAATAGGAAATAGCAAAAAATTTTGTTACATATGTCAGTGGTTCTTAAACTTTCGATCGCCATGTCCCCTCCCTTTACGTTTCAGCGTAACGTAGCGGACCCCCAAGATTTCAAACATATCTCCCTGACTTTATATTCTGGATAAAAATACTAATTTTAGCAGAATTTTTCATTGGGGACTATTAATAATCTAATCTAGTACGGCACATCTTTCATTTTTTAAAACAGGTTTTTCAAAATCTGTGAAGAAAGAAATTTTGAAGCTGCATGAGAGATCTCGTGGACCCCCCAGGGGTCCGTAGACAACAGTTTAAGAACCGATGACATATGTCATCTAACTATGGTTTATGAACTAGTATTTTTGATTGGCTTAGCACTTTTCACGTCATACCATAATATAATTTCTTAAATTTTTTAAGACTTGATCAATCGGCTTTGCTGCAGACTGTACGATAAAAAAATGTAATTAATTTATATTTCCTGCATATATATATGTGTGTGTTTGAATTTTCAAAGTATTCACATTTCATGATTCGCAGAGATTATTTTATGTACTTTATTGCAAATTTGCTGAAAATTTTTTTAAAAATTAATAATTCTACCAAAAAATTGTTGAATAAGTTTTTTTTTCTTTTATTCCAAGAAATCAGTTGATGTGAACTGGTGTCAAGCATTCATGTGTCATATACAGCTGAATTCCAAGTTTTGAGTCCTTTAACTTTATTAATTATATAAAAAACCCACAATAATCAAAATTAAAAAATTATAACTTTCAAAAGAATGGTCTAATTTAATAGTATGAGACATTTAAGGTATTCTTGTTTTTAAATAATGTAAGAGTAAATGTTTAAGAAAACTGAATTTATTTAACAAATGATGTTCTTTGATTAACAGACACGATTCAGCTACCATTCATTGGCATATGGAGATGAAACACGATGATACAAACTCGTACATTAACTTAAAAATTTTGAATTACGTTTATATTCCTTCAGGAATTATGGATTGTCATTCCCTTTGATATAGTTTGTTTATACAAAATGACGTCAAAGAACGTGAAAGCTAAACAATTTACAAAAATAACATAATTATAAAGTGTAAGTCGCATTGAAAGTAGTGAAATTGAAATATAATTGACAGATTATATTATATCAACAATCATTAGTTTCAGTAAATTGGTACATCACAATGATGTTGTTCGATTAAGCGTAGAAAGATGAGTTCAGAACCAGCTAAATTGTTTCATATATATTCTGAATCAGGTTTGTTGTCTATTTTTTTAATGAATGAAAATATGAGATAGTTGTTACGTTGCGAAATTTATTACGTATAAGTTGTTATTTCCAAAGACAAAGAAATTAAAGTATTTCCCTTAATCAAAACACTAATTATCAATTTTCAAATTAAATTTTCAAGTAAGAGATTTTTTAATAGGACTTGGAAAAATTTCTCAAAATTGAACAATTTAGTTAATTATTTCCAACTTGCATTGCACGTTTTTTTTTAAATATATATTTTAAGCCAATGGAGAAATTTATTTAATTTTCATGAATAGAATTGTAAAACTAAATCCTATTACTAAGTAAAATACAAAATGATACAAGTGGGAAAAAATGGCTGGAAAAAAAGTCTTTTCAAACAAACGTAATTTTTAACGCATATTACTGAAGGGAAAAAAACGAGATATTTACCTAATCCTTAAAAATTGTTTCAGATCTTTTTACACAGCTTGTTACACAGAAACATTGCAAAATGTAATATCCGGTTGATCGCTTCAACGCATCATTTATGCTACTGAAAAGACCCTCTTTCTTGAAACGATCCTTAAAGAAAACTTCAAAAACGAAACGGAAAAGGAAAGTTTACAAACACAAACAAAAACTTCGAAGAAAAAGTAAATAGAAATTGGAAAAGCAATCCAGATTTTAGTTTCAACTGATAAATGTCCCATGTTTTATTTAACACTCGATGTATGGAACCTTTTCACTAACACGTCAAAAAAAAGTTGGATCTACCGTTGACTTTTACCTCGTTATGTGTGCTTATTTATTTTCATCACTGGACACGGATTTCTTACAATTTTATTTACTTTTTTCGTGTCGGGGGAAATCTAAAGGCATGGTTTTTTTTTAGAAACAGAAAACGTTTTTCTATCTACAAGGACTGAAATTGTTAGGCAACTAGGGCTATAAGAATCAGTTGGCTGCCTTATTATTGATTAACCCCTTAACTGATATGCACGTACACCGTATGGGCTGCTGAAAGCTGGCCACAACCAGTTTGCCGGTACATTTTACTGGTACTGATATTTTCTTCTTCATATGTTTGATTTGCACATATTTTTAATGCTTAAAATTAGATTATTGATGCTAGTGTTTTTAAGAGATGCAGTTTGTCCATCGTATTGAAATATATCTCATTTAGGATTTCCTTTGTAATGAAGGAGGAATTTTTTCATTGAAAGCAGGAATTAAGATTCTTGAAAATATTTGATAAAGAACGGGGCACAATGTGCAATTTGTTACTGGAGATGAAAGGATAATAGAAAGGTAATTCAAAAAAGCCGATATTATCTCTGTCAATATTGCAATGTAAGATTTTGTATTACAGCATGCTTTAAATTGTGTGAATATGTATATGCACACAGGCACAAAATCCTCAACCTTTTGGAAAAGAGATACGAGCAGGAAATTTTTTTGTAAGTATGAGAGAAATTCCTCTAACACACATATATGAATCATTCTTCACAGCATACAGAGTGCACTTATAAAGAGAAAACATTTAAGCCTTTTTGAGTTCCACAATTATAAAGTTAAAAATAGTGTGAAAACTTTAAAATTTAATATTTATATAAAATTCTTACATTTTCGCATTTATTAAGCATTATGCATAGTTATATCCAATTAAATAGGGACCTTTTTTGGGACATTTTGGGTAAATATTTGATCATTTAAGAGGCGAATAAAGAAATATTCTCATAAACCTTCATTTCTTAAACTGTGAGGCATGGGGGGCGTGATAACCTTACTTGAGGGGGCGAGCATATTGAAAAGTTGAAAATAAATGATTATTAGAAAAAAAGCAAAACAAAATACATTCTGTAACTATGAAATTTAACATAATACTTATTCTAATACTTAAAAGTACTTAAAGTATTTATTACTTAAAACCAACATATACACAAATTTAATATTTATATTGATAATTTGTAAGGCTTATAATTAAGAGTCATATCGAGGAGGGCGATGAAAATTAAAATTGAAAATTGGGTCTTCAATATTGAAACGCAATGGTGTACTAAATTTAAATTAATACATCACCCATTCTTTCATTTCAAATATATTGCTCTTTTTCAAAGCTTTTATATAACCAACTATTTGGTTAACAATAAATTCAGATTTTTTCCTTTTATTTTTATTTGTATTTTTTGATGAGTTCTTTTATATCTCCCCTCATTTTATATGCTAATGTTGAATTAGTATGCGTAATTTTTCTTAAAAATCAATTTTTTTTACATGCGCACTAAAATTAAGAGAATACTCGTAAGATTTAGAAAATTCCGCATATCATTGAATGATAATTTCAAAACATTTGGATAAACTTAAATATGATGTAAAAGTAAGAAACTTAGCGTAAGCACTGAACTAGTTTGAAAAATAAGAAAAAAGTTCAACACAAATACGAACTATTACATCTATTGCCTGCACTTAAAAGGATTTGCTGATATAAAATATACGATAAGCCTGAGACGAAAACTTATTTGATGTTAAGGATTGAAGGCGATACGAGAAATAACATTTTAAAAGTATTGCAACAAAAAATTATTCTCTTTCGATTTATCCTGTTTTTAAGGATTTAAAAAAATTTCCATCTATAATGAATAAATTCGAATTTTCAGGCGTTGACTTGAGAAGATTTTAAAGTGTATTTTATTTGCCAAATATATGAAAATTGTTTGAGAATCGCCTACAAAAGCAGATAGCTCAAAGATTTCACAAATTATTTTCTAAAATATTTGGAGGAAAGCACTGCAATCCTTATATTGCAAATGAATACTCGCATTGTATTGAAAAAAACCTTGAATTGCTAAAAAATGCAGGTTTTACACCTGGTTTCATAATTTTAAACGATAATAATTTTGTGTCCTAATACAGCAAAATAAATAATATAATGTAAAACGTAGACGATTCAAAATTCCTTTCTAGAAATGGTTTTAATTAATTGTTTTGTAGTGAAGATTATATATAACGTTAAAAATTAGTTTAAATGTTTCATGAATTTTGGATAAAAAAACACCAAAACCTCCTACAACTTTAAATTATATGATTAATGAAAAGCTTAGTCTTCCACTTCAACACAACATCAATCACCAAACAGAAGTTCAAGAGATTATACACACATTTAAAGCCTTTTTTATTCTATTTTACTTCGCATACATCAAATTATTTTGCTTAAAAGTTATGTTCGTTGCAAATACAAAAGTTGCCAAAATGTGGAAAGAATTTTCAACACTTTTTAAATTAAAATATTCAATATTTCTATTAAAGAAGTGGAACTTTTGACCCGAACCATCTGTTGCAAAAGGTTATGGCCAAACAATAATATAACGGGAAGTTTTCAAATTCAATAAAAAAAAGATGTTAAACGTGTGTAGTAGGTGGAGCATAAAATATGTAAATTAAGCAGAATGTGTAGATAATCAGTAAGAATATTATATCAAAATTTTAATTAACAACCAATAGGTATTAATGAATTTAATTCAATAAAATAGTAAATTAATTTTAATAAGTATGACAGCAAACATTTTTTAGTCTTTCAATGAACCTCAGCAAATTTCATTTTAGAATATTTAAATAAAGTGTTATAAATATTACAAAAATGAAGAAATACATTTTATAACACTTAATTTTATTAACAAGTGCTTTATATAATCTTAAAAAAATTCAATCAACACATTTTCAATATTTTTTTAAAGAAAAGTGTTCGAATAAGGCAAAATTAAAAGCATACGTAGATCTATCAAAAAAGGGATTTGCCCTTAATCTTAAAATGTACCATTTACTGATACTTTCAAAAGGAAAAAAAAATTTAAAAAAATATTTAAAATTTCTTATGAAATTTTAAGGAAAATTCATATATATATATATATATATATATATCAATTTTCCTTAAACTTTGTACAAAAATATTTTTTTCTTCTATTTGTATCTCATATTAATATATATTTTGAATTTTTTTTCGCAGTCAGCATATATTTATAAATTAGTTCCTAAGGCTAAGATTTTTCTATTGAACTACTGAGGCTATCTATTGGGTTGATGCAACATTATCTGGCGTTTTTTCAACAAATTTTATTTAACAAAATCAATAACAATATTTGACAAAAACATGTGTAAACGATTATTCGGGAGCGTAGTCGCCGTCTACTTCAATTACTGCTTCCCATTTGCTTGACAGACGGTCGATTCCACGAGCGAAGAAGACACGATTCTTAGAGGCGATTCACGCTTTGACATCGGCCACCAAGTCATCCGATCGTCGATTCCATACCTGATCGTCGAAATCCAATGGTCGATCTCTTCCTGGCTTATCCTCCAAGCTGGTTATCTCCTGATTTGAAACAGGCAAACCACTCCCTACACTGAATTTTCACTGATTGTTCCTTTGCCAAAAAGTTCGTTGCGATCGCGAAATGACTGTGCTGCTTTCCATCCTTTCTCGAAGTGGTAGAGCATAATATGGCGAATATAACAATGGTTTTCGACACGCATTTTTCTAAAACAATAGAGAAGATTATTTTTACACAAAAATAATAAACAAAAGACTGCTTTTCACTGATGAAAAACCTGCTGATATAAACACCGGATAATTATGCATCAACTCAATATATTTTTTGACCTACACCAGGGATGAGCAAACCGTTGCTCGAGAAAGTCATGCGGCTTTTTATGAACTATTAAAATAAATAGCAGGCCTCCGAAAAAAAATTTCCTTTCTCTTTTTCCTTTGTAACGTTTTAATGACAAAATTACCTGTATTTATTTATACATTAATATTCAACTGGTTGAACATTTTTTTTTAGTTTTTTTGGTTTTGTTATATAATTTGTTTTTCATTAACAAAACCTTATCAAGTGTCAGTGGAAATACTGCAGTAATTTCTGAAGTAGTAAAAAATCATTTTTGTCGATAAAAATTTGCTATAGGTGAGTGAGTGAATATTAACGTCCCACTGTTCAGCTACAAGAGGGCTTTTGGGGACGGTCCACGTAATTTTGAACCATGGTCAAGTGACACGGACGACACCTGAGCTGACGACATTTGAGCTCTCGACAGATTTAACGTGCATCGCTGCCCTGCACGGCGGGTATTCAGTAGTACTGGGATCGAACTCATGACACGCTAGCCACGATCCGATGCCTAGACCACTTGGCTACCGTGGCCACAGTATGCTATGTGAAGGCATAGCTTAAGGTGATTTCAAGCAATAGTTGCGTTTATACACTTAAAATCGCATCAGAATTGACAAAAACATATTTCGCATTTTATGACAATGCTTAAGGTTTGTAAAAAGAAGAAATGTGTGTGCGACTTTTATTTGCAAGAAAAACTAAAATTAATTTGAGTTATTAAAGTAAACATAAAATTCTAGAATAAAGCAAGTGCGGTATTATTTGTGCAGAATTCCTTTCACGAAGCTCGAAATTTAAAAATTCACATTACGATATTTTCACTGTGGTTGTGTTTGCAATGAAATACAGGAATAAAAATATCTTACTTTTTTCTTAGCTTTTGAAAGAAATTAAAAATATTACTTTGGATAAAATTGTATTCAAATATAGTAAAAAATATTTTTTGGCGAACGAGAGATTCAAGATAGCGATCACTACCAAGTCTTACTCCTACACCATCGCAAGAGTGTGCATAAACATAGTTTAGGCTCTTTGATTGTTTAGTTCTCTTTTTTAGGCTCTTTAATAGTTTAGTCTCTTTTTTTAGAATATTTGATAGTATTCTTCTCTTTTTTTAGGCTCTTTGATAGTTTATTTCTTTTTTATGCACTTTAATATTTGTCTTGTTTCACTTTTTATTTGTTCTTCTGTCTCAAAAAAGTTTGTCACCCCTTGACATATAGTGTCTGGTTATACTTCTATTTTTGCTTTGCTTTCTTAGATTTTTATAGCAATTTAGTATATTAATGAGGCGCATTCGACGGTCTTTTATTTGCTATTATTTACTTTCCATTATTAGTGTGAGGGTGTAATAATCCTGTATAGACAGGATGGAAGAGTCTTGTTGCTGTTGGTTCACATTTATTTTTAATAGAAGAACATATAATATAAATAGCAGCCATACACACAACACAAACAGCAAGACAGCAATTGACGTAACCTTGTGGCAATAATAAGTTTGGTTTAAAGTAGAATAGAACACTTGATCTCCGAAGAGGTCTTCATCCCCTAGCTTCAAGTTGGAATTTGGGCATTAAAATATAGAACTTGCCATAATAATTTACAACATTAAATATAAAATAAAAGTTAGAAACTGAAAATTAGATTGTGCGCTGATTTAAAATTTAAATTACTTGAGCCTAAGGCGTTGTTTGTGTTATGTTTTACTGAAATGTAAGTCAAAAAATATAAAATTAAAAGTTGAGTTAAGTTGAAATAATATCGATCTGTGTTACCCAAGACTAGGTCTGTTTAACCAGAGTCTAGGGATTGGTTCACTAAGTTTCTTTTTAGTATTGGGGTCATGTAACTCGGCAGCAGGGAAGACACAGCACCTTGCTCGTTGACCTTCCAAATAAAGAATGCAGTAGAAAAGCTAGGTTTTTACGTGCAATGAGAGAACAGTCGCCGGCCCAATTAAAGATCTATTACTCGTTGAAAGATGTGTCAGGGGGTTTGGTAGAAATTTTGGGTCAAAGAATTTTTTTCCAAATCGATAGGTGAGGAAGGGCTCAATTCCCTCTGAGCAGGTCACCTTGTATTGGAGGACGGAGATGCTCAGAACGTTAGTATGTAAGAGAAATTGCATGGAAATGTATCATTTAAAGTTTGAAGAAAAACGCTTTATTAAAATCAAGCTAGAGGGTGAAAAATTAAGAAGTATTAGAAGAGAATATTGCTGGGTCTGTTAAATGAAGGATCAGGGTCGTAAGTTTATATTTTTCTTAATGTTGTGAATTAAGTTTATTCTAGTGAAAAATTAATCTAAATATGTGTTATGAAATATGTTTCTCGAATGGTTATTAGATTACGCAGAGCCAAATATCCTCATTTCTCATTAACCATCGGACATTTGTTATTTGTCTTATTATATTGTTTGGGACAGGTCCCAGTTATTTGCTATTAGATTGAGCAGCATTTTCCTAAACTAGACCAGCATGGGTAATCACTGTTCTGACAATTAGAGTGTGGATAAGAATTTTATTTTTTATTGATAAAACTGAGTTACGTGGAATTAGTGTGTTTAGACTCTACGTGCCGCTCGTTGGAACTATTTCTAATCTGTGTTATATGTTGTCTGAAAGTGAGAATTTTGTCTAAAATTACTCTTAAGTAAATGTTATGAGACCAGGGGCTTAGGTGATTGTTAATATATACTGGTGATTTTTTTGATTCTGTGGAGGCAGAAGAAGACGGCTTCAATTTTTGTAACGTTAAGAGCAATTTTCTATTTGTAGAACCAGTCTTCTAGCTCTTTCACGTGTCTATATAGAAAGTGTACACATACAGTTGAGTAATAACAAGAGTGTCGTGAATTTTCCAGCAAACCGAGGTTTATATACAAAACACCAAACGGAATTTCCAAAACCCACACGAGTTCCATGAATAATGGACAGCTGTCTATCTTACGATGTGTTTATGTTAGAACTACTCTAAATTCACTGACTACAATTTTCTAATGTTTAAAATTACAGTTAGCGAGAAACTAACAAAAAAGTTATTTACACGAAATCTTGGAGAGTCGGAGCCTTTACAAATTAAAAGACCATCAGGAGAAAATTGACCTTAATTTTCACACACACACACATCATATATATATATATATATATATATATATATATAATCAAACACCGAATAACGAACCAATTTTTAACGGATTTCGTGATTTAACGAATTTTTCTCTTTTCCTGATTAAAGTGAAGACAAAACCCCTATTTAACGAGTGAAAAACCCCAAAATAAGAAATTATTTAAACTGCTGGTTTTTTTTATTTGCTTATATTAAGAAAAAATTGGGTTTTTTTTCATATGACATCTCCTTTTTGTCTTGAACATAAGTACTTTTCTTGTTCGCAGCATATTTGAAGAGAAAGGGTGAAGACCATTATTAAACTGTGCAAGTATTGATGAGTCATGAGTGTTACCTATCAAGTGAAACTTGAATAGTAAAGGAAGTTATTTTCTTATATCAGACCTCTCCACAACGCAGGGGATATTTAAATATTTTTAAGGCTGTCTTACATTTGATGACGGGCAATTAAATGTGAGGAAATGGTTGATATTTCGGAGCGAACAAATAACGATTCTGATATAGAAATTGGTTTTGAAATTCTTATCGAAACTGGTACGTTTTCTAATGCTTTAGATTATTTGGAAACTATGAAAATATACCTTACACTGCAGGATGTGAAAGACACAGTATTTTCTTCTCTGAAAAAATAATCTATTAGTCAGTATTTTTAAAATTTCTAATGAACTGGGGTCTAATAATTCCCTAATAGTTATTTTAGCAGTTGAATAAGAAGTATGTAATTTCTACCTATTGATATTTTTGTGTAGTTATTGAATATAGAATGTTTAAGAATAGCAGTAAAAAATTTCTATTTTATTTGGACAACGTTAAAACGAACAATCATGAATTAACGAGCAAAAGTTTCGGTCCCGATGGATTCGTTAAATCGGGGTCCGACTATATATATATATTTATGATTCATAAATATACACAAAATAGTTATGAACCTAAGATAACTAGCCAAGATAGTAAAGAGTATTAGCCACAGTAGTACTATAGCAAACTCTTGGAATTAGGAACCAGGATTGCAGATTTAAACAAAGTTTTGCGGCTAACCCACCTTCACCGGTATTTGCTAATACTCTGGACCATAAAAAAGTAAGGAATACCAAGAGAAGTTTAACTATTACAAATAAAACCACAATCTATTAATATAAAACGATAAAGTTATAGCCTATAATAGTTACTAGAATAGGTTAAAATCAACGCTAAGAAAATTAGCTGAAAAAAATTACTACGTGAGTACAGCAATAACCATTTTTGCCGCACAATAGAAAGGAGTATATTAGTAACGCATAAAACTATTGTTAATTATGATAAAATAACATTAAGTCTATATATATGTATTTAAAAACTTTAACTATTGTTTTAAAATGTATTGAAAATAAAAATATTTCCCATACATATACAATTAATTTTAAATAAAATATATTATTATTAATTTATATACATGTAGCATTATCTATCGATTAACTGTACAACTAATTAAAAATGCATATTGTCATTTCAGTAAGAGCTATCAGAATTATAACTGTAAATAAAATTAGCAGGGTATCCATGTCTCCATATGTATCCATATATATATATATATATATATACTCTTTACGCACAGATTATAAACTGTGAGAAAATGACGCATTTTTCTTACGCCTTTATCGCGCTTCATGAGTAATTGTAGCAATTTTTTCATTATATTATATTAAGTATCGAAATCAAAAGATTATTGTTTGAAATTCTACTATATAGATGAACAATTTTATTCATAAGAATAAAAAGATATTTAGCATAGTTACCATGATTATTCTGAGTAATACATATTTATTTTAAGTATTCAGTTGCTTTACATACATAGTTAATATAAGCTTTCTGTACGTTTTGTTAAAGAAACATCCTAAACGTCTTACGCTTCCTAAAATGAAGCATGCTTTAAATAATATAATTATACTTTTTACATTAATCATGTATCTATCTAAATCTTAACGCATTTTAAATTCCGTTTTATCATGATCGTAAAATTGTGTTAATGTAACAAGCAGGAAAAACCTGTCGCTTGGGCAGGTACTTAAATAAAAATATTCAAAATGGGGCTTTTTTCCTATCAGCACTTAAGACGGTCTCTGTCTAAATAAAGATTATTAAATTTTCTCTAAGGGAATTAAAACACTAATCACTTTAGACGCTACCCTTACTTTTTTACATCAGTGTTTTTATTAAAAATATATCAGGAAAGTCTTGTTCTATAATTAACGCGTAATAGATTCCTTTTCCAGAATTAATGTATTTTTTCAGATTCTTTTTATCACTTTTTCTTTCAGGATGACTAATTTGCGACTTTTTTAGAATACTTTCATCATTAAATCATTAAACGTAGATTGAAGAAAAAGGATTACTTTATTTTATTTATTAGTTTTGACACAAGCAAATTTAATTTCATGAATATCTAAGCGAGTTCGACGTGTTCGATTAAAATTACTCTACTGGAGGAATTGTGAAAACTTCATTTTTTTTTCTTTCTAATTTATGTTCTTTAAAAAGTTTTAGCTATAATTTCATTAATGGAAGAATAGTTTCTATAAATATTTTTTTGACATATTGGTTTTCAATGTTTCAATTCATTGCATATTTATAGATTGTAAATTTTAAATTCTTGTAAATTTAAGATATGTAAGATATTTTGGTAGGTAGCCTATTTGAAATTTGTTGCATTAAATATTTAAATATCCTTTTCCTAAGATATGTTTCAAGGAACATATTCACTTTTCTTATAAGAAAAAAAAATTAAATTTAGTTGCTCTAATTTTTATTTTTTATTTTTCAACAAATGAATGCCTAAATTTGTGAACGCTACATACACATCAAAACACTTAAAAGAACAAACGCGTACACTCCAAAATATTTTACACGATAGATACGTTCTTTAGAAACCAGTGAAATAAGAAATTGTGTAATAAGATACTCGCGACGTATGGTAAATCCGGGGCTATGTTCCACAACTTTAAAAAAATGGTGTAAAATGAAAAATCTCTTAATATTTTCCCAAAAAAACCGAGCAAAAAAAATCAATACATATTTATAAAACACACAAAAAATAAATTTTATTAAAAAAAATAATCTAAAATAGTCTGTAGTAAAAATCTAGTCTATAAGTATGAAATGAAGCCTTATCCGAAGGACAGAACCCGCAAACTTCGTATTCGTAAGCACGTAACCATACCACTAGACCAAAATTATCACGTCAGTCCGAAGATTGTAACTGGCATATATAGAGGACACCGCTACTCACTCTCTCATCCGTGAGTCTGTGGATAGACGACACTATACAGTTGTTATGGTGAGTGTTTTATTTGTTGCTGTTGATTTGAGGAACTGCGTCAGGTGATTTGGACGAATTAGCTGCGTCAAGTGTGTCTGACGAGTTTGTTTTGCCACGTCAAGGGAGTCTGGCGAGTTTTTGGTTGCTCTTTTTGCGGGTAGATGGTACCACGACAGTTCAGAAGGTTCCGTTTTTTCTATCCAGCCAGGGTAACCAATGAAGTGGTGCGCCTCCGGTAGGACAGAATCCACCACCTTCGGTTCCGTAAGCACGTAATATACCACTAGGTCAAAATGCTCACTTCAGTCCGAACGCTGTTACTGGCATACATATATGATACCACTACACCTTATATAGGTACCAACGCTACACTCTCCCCCCATGAGATCGTATTGGTTCAGTGGTATGTCACGTGTTTATGGATTCAAAGGTGGCGAGTTCTATCCTCCACAAGTACATACAGCATACGAATTGAAATTAGTGAGAGAGTAATAAAATTAGTAGCAACTATATTGTATCTATCTTCGCTATTTGATAACACGCGTATACGTTTATTGCGAATGTATCGAAAATTTACTCCTCAGCAGATGCGTCTGATACGACTAGCACAACTATTGGCTTTGATTTAAAAAAAATAATTTCGTTCGATATTAATGGCCGCAATTGTTGTTGAAAAGTGTGTTTTTAGGGACTTTTTTTCTTGTTCTTCTGTTTCTCAAATTGCTTTTATTATTTTTGATATTAAGCTATATTCAAAACTTAAGATTGCGCTGAAATTTTAATGCACATTTTATGTCAGGATCATGATTGACAAAATATTGTTCCATACTTGTTGCAAATTCCACGACCTTACGAATTAAATCAGCTGATAATAGCTGAACATCACTTTCATCATTATCGGCTTCCTTATCATCATAAACTGTCATAAATTCGACCAAAGTGTCCTTATCCAAAGAGCCTTTACACAAAGTACAACTATACTGAAGAACGAAATGTTGTGTTTAAGTCAGGGGTGGCAAACCCTCTTCACGCATGCCACATTGTGGAACGCGTGCCGATGTACCTAAGACACGCAAAGACTTTATGAAAATTTGAAAATAATTTGAAAAGATAATAATAAATAACAATTTTGTTTGCAATTTTATTTATAAATGCTGTGGTCCCTTTCCCCTCAAAACTTGGCTCAACATATGTTTGTGGATTATTATTTTTTTTAATATATATTTTAAACATATAAAATCAAAATGTCGCTCAAAATTAGTTGATATACACCTAAGCCTAATTTTATCAGCGTTTTCAAAGGCTGGTCCTAATACAGATGACTAGGTAAAAAATAAAGTTCCTGACATCTTGAGCTGTACTCTGCCAGAAAACAGATTGATAAAAAGACTTGGCTCGAGCTGACTCCTCTGGAGTATCCCTTGTTATGAATTGCGACAGACGCAACTAGACGGCAGTTTCCAGATTTCTTAGTGGACATTTAAGAAGCCTTTACCATCCAGGGTGGCCAAAAAGCCCATCCGATTTGTCCAAAATGTATTATCAAGCAGGTTTTCCCGACTCATATTCTTGGATGTGTGTGTGTGTGTGTGTGGCTTTGTCTTACGACAACTTACTAGGTCGTATATGACTAGGTCTATGCTTGTATATGACTTTTTGAAGGTGACTTAACTCATACATCTCGTCTAGCAGAAGCTAGAAAAGGAGATAAGCAACAACAACAGATTAAAAATATTACTAATTCAAAAGCTTATCAAATTCTGACTGTTTAATAATTATTTAGAGTTAAATTCTTCAAGTTACTCATTTTTATGTTACACCTAATTTAACTGTTTGTGAACCTGTAAGAAATTTATTAAAAATAAAACCAAAAAGTTTGTACTTTTATCTTATTCATTATATTAATTTTAAATTTCCACCACTTAGACTTGTGCTTAAAAAATTTGCTACTTGTGTAAAAATCTCATTATAAGCTTACAAGTAACATTTTATTTTTCACTTTTTCATCCTATTTCTTTTATTTGTTGGAAAAGCTGAAAATGGCACATATAATGTTTTTTTTTCTTATCTGGTAGTGGCACTCCTCCCAAAATGGTTGGCCACCCCTGTGGTATAAGTTAAAGTACAAAAAAAGTGATTATAAAGTTCGGATATTCTCCTTAACTGTAGACTACAAAGTAAACAAGTCAACAAATCACTCACACATTTGTAGTCTTAAGCCAACAGAGCCTTCTAATTACACTTTCGAGATTAGAATTTAAACAAAAGTTTGGCCGGAATTACCGTTACAATGAAAAATTCGCATAAAAAAGTATATTGGTGAACCAAGTTATTTCAAAATCGTTTAAAAAAAGACCACGTAAGAAAGAATTGGATTGATTTAAATAGTTTATATCACAAGTAATAATTGTTTTGAATGAAATCAAAACTATTTACCTCATGATATGTTATTATTTTACGTTAGTAAAATATGACATAGGAAACGAGAGGTTATTTAAAAGCTTACTTAAAGATAATACTAATTGTTATACGAGTAATTAAAATGCTTAAATTTGTATGTCATACATAGTGTTTTATTTTCTGTTGATTATTTTAATTACTGTTTTAATTCACGTCTATGATTTGATTTTGTAAAAGAAAGAAATATGTGTATATACGTTACATGAGCATCAAACTATTTTTTCAGCCCATGTAAAAAATTTTAAAAAAAAACTCAATACATGTTGATCTTATGCATTTAGAAATTGCAATTGAGTTGCGATTTTAAGAAATATTCATAAATTCGGATTCTAAAAATAACTGAAAGATTTATGTGAATTTTTTTTCTTTCTTTCTTTCCATTCTGAACACTCAGGAAATTAATTCATTAATATTGCTTGTATGTAGTTAACGGAGGAGCCGTTTTCCAAAAGTGACGTTTTAGTCAACGTAAAATCCGGCGAATAACGCCACCCTTACTTTAAACCTGTATTTTTTTTAATTTTTAGGTAATAGCCGTATAACTTGAAATCCCTTCTTTACGAAGAAATCTGAAAGGTTGGTATACAATGTTTTATGTTTTGGAGTCATTTACTCGAGGTATTATCCCAGGCTTTTGAAATAATAATATACTTCTAAAACTATAACTCTTTTAGTTCATAAGGCATGACATTTATTTAAAATACACAGTATTCCGATCTGTGCAGAAGTAAATTTCTTCATGCTCATATCCTGTTTTATTTTTACAGCTATCGTTTTTATTCTCGGCATATAACGCATACCCTTAATTTTTAATCTTATTTTTCATGTCAAAAGTGCACGTTATACGCCAGATTTTCCGGTATTAACGAATATAAACCGATCCTCTTTTGCTGTAAAATATTTCAACAAAAAAATTATCATCTCTTACACTTAAATATATGTTACATATCAATTAAATACCAATAAACAAAAATACACGTTCAATGATATTTCCATTACAGTAGAAACACAGGTCATATAAAGAAATTTAAAATGTGAAGAAAACAGTAAAAACAATTTGTTGATAGAGTTATACCATCAATAAACTAATCCATAAAATTCAACTTAGAGTTTCATAGAAACGACAAAAAAGAAGCTTTTCACAGTTTCTTCACTCAGATCAAAATAAAAAAAAAAAGAGGAAGATTTATCGCCTTGTATCCAAGAACCCACCAATGACTCTTGAAAATTCGCTAAAAACGTGTCAAAATGTCAAAAGTATTAAAAGACTTTAGAAGCACGAACAAAAATGGGATTTTTTTTTGCCGAGAGTGTTTTTTTCGCTTTGTTCTTAAAATCTTCCCGATCTTTTCGAAAGAATTCAGGAAATCGGAATGATAAAAGAAATAAATACGCCGGCTGTAGCGCGATGCTACAAAAGAAGTCTGCACTGATTTCGCTTCAACGAAAAGTTAGTTGATGAAGAGAAAAAACATAGAAAAAAAAGTAAATTCCTCCTATAGTCAAGAGTAGTATTTTATTCGTCGGTAAAGGTCGATATTCGGTGCTAATGACTAAGTTCGCCTTGATAAATTTAGACCGATCGGAAACTCTATGAAATGAAAAGAGGAAGAGAAAAAAAATAATTGAGGCTATTGCATAAAGAGAAGGAAAAAAAAAAATTCGGGATCTACAATTTCGATGAAAATGCCTGCTAGCTTAGCAAGCAGAAAAGTTTTAATTAAAAGAAGCAGAGAGTTCTTTCCGCTTTCGATAGTGATTGGGTCAAATGAAAAATTCAGCGCTTTCTAAGCATGCAAAGGCGGAAAATCTGGATAGACTATTTAAACCATTCTTTGCTTACAGTGATTTTGTTACAAAATTATGGAAAAAAAATCTGAGGAAAGACATGAGAATGCTATTAACTACTAACAATGGCAGTTATTCATTTTCTTGTTATATAATGAACTGTGTTCAAGATGATGTAGGTATCATATTTATTTTTATGCATGTGTGCTTTTAACGAATGTATACAGTAAAATGATGTGTCCAAGCGAATACATTTTACTTACGAGGCATAAATAATAAGAAAAAATTCTTTAAAAAATTGCCAAAATTGAAATGCTTAAGATGAATATTCTAGTTAAATTGTTTATCACTAGTATTCCTTTTATACTAAAGTGAAAGGAACTAAATGATTTTCTTGACAAAAATAAGTACAATTATCATATTTATACAAATCTAGACCACATTTTTTACAATGTTAATGCTACTGAAAATCGGGTGCTGCATAGTGTCGAAGGCGGAAAAATTTGGATATGGTAAATTGAATTAGATACTGATGGACAAAACACGGGGGACATGTATGCATTTACAAGCTTTTAATACTAATAAATAAATTAACTTTTCACTTTTAATTAGTCATCTCTTTGATTTTTTTAAAACTTCGTATATATCGATAAACAATTTTGCATTATATTTATATTTTTTTGCAATTTTGGAAATTTGAAATGTGGGTTATAGAATCGATCACAGCTTAGATTCGAATAAATACGGTGTTTGAATTTGGGCTTAGAAAATTTCAAATGTTTGTGTAAGAGAGGTAAAATGATAATGGATATAGGTATGAGTGTCATGTGCAATCACTTACATAACAATGGACAGTAAGTGTAAATATTTTGCAAGCTGTTTAACAAAATACTAAATAAACATGAGGTTAATTACTTTACTTCCAGGGAAAAGTTGTCCGATTCATTCACCAGTGAAAAATGTTTTTTACAAATGTGCGTAGCTATGCAGCGTTCTACAGAAGCACATTCTAAATGCTGCAATTTCTGAAAGATGCATATATACATACACCAACAGCATTTAACTCACTGATTGAGCGAGGAGTATATATATGCATGTGGCAGTTAAGGGACTCAGAAATTCAGCGGAGATGTAGAAAGAGAAGATATCCAGTTGTAAAAAAAATTACATCGAATATGTCGCTTCCATTCATGATGGAATAATTTAAAACTGCACATTTTATTTTTCCTGAATACTTACTACAAAAAGCATAAAAAAGAAGAAATTAGAGGACAAATTATCCCAAGTCTCTCATATAGCCCCAAGAAAAACAATATTCACAAGTTACACATTTTTAATTAATGTACACCAGGCTTCTCAAACTTTCACTATTGGCGATCCAATGTTCAATCCTAATTTTCACCGCCCCTCCCACCATACTATTAAATATATATTAAATTAGGTAATACTATACTTTGACACTAAAACTACCACATGACATGGCATTAACCTCTTAAGTACCACCGACGTAGATAAACGTCTTACTCAGCCAAAGCGATAATTGCACTTGACGTATATATACGTCTTTCCGAAGAGTACGATCTTTTCCATGCGCTATCCATAAAAATTTCAGAATGCTGTGGAATGCAATAAACGGACCTTCACAGTGTTTATGAAGGATTTACTTATTTCAAAGGACTTGTATATTTGTTTCTTCCCCCTCCCAATACATCATGTTTTCACGCGCCTACGTGAAAACGGTGGCATTGGGTAGCGAATCGCGTAACTTTTAATAGTCAGTTAAAGGATTATTCATAAACCGTGCAAATAAAAAGATAAATATTAATTTTTGAGTATAATTTTTATTTGACGAGCCAATGGGGTCACTGGTAACCATTAGTTAAATTAATAAAGAAATACATTGTGCAGTTCTGATACAATTATAAGTGTATTATATCAGTGTAAATGTGTCTTTCATTTTTTTTTTTTATTTTGTCAAAATGTATTTTGTTGGTTACTTCCGTAAATTAATTGGTTTTCTTAAGTTTTTTTTTTATGTTTGACATTTTAAAATGCCGGTGCCAGCCTCGTACAATTATCACACCCCCCTAGAGGGACGCGCACGACAGTTTGAGAAACGCTGTTGTACACTATAAAGAGTAAAAGTATGAATCGATAATTTTTAATTTTAATACTTTAAGAGTTTTAAATTTATCCAAAAAGTATTCCATTTTTTTTTTTTGTTTAAAAAATTTTTACTAATTGCCTATGACTGCATTATTATGGTAAATATAATATTACCAATTAAAAATACATTACCTTAAATGTTTCTATAATTAATTATGCGTAATGACATGAGAAATTGAAGATGGGGTTTAAATTGTAAGATGATGCAAAAGTAGTAACTTACTTTTTTATCTCACATCCTAAAGTTTGAATTATTCATAAGAAATATGTAACTGGTTTTTTATAACATAACAAAAATATTTCATCAGAAATTTTTTGAATTCAATTACATTAATGCCAAATCAATACAAATGTATCAACAAAATCAAAGTATGAAATCATGTTTAAAGCTAACATTACATTTCAAAACATTTACTGAAATACATCGAATCGCACTAAAAACATTCATTTTCCCAAATTTACATAAAACAGATTAAAAGACATATTTTTTATGAATAATTCATTTTCTCTCATTTTCTAGCTTCTTGGAATGAATTAAATTCCAACATTTGAAGGGAAGTCTTGATTTGACATGGTAAAAATCTTTGTACTTTTTTGAATGATTTGAAATTCATTTTAAGAATGACATCTGTAAACAATTCTTGATTTGAAATATCTGAATTTAAATTAGGTTTTCAAGATTCGATTAAATGGTCATTGTAAAGGCACATACTTTTTTATATGTTATGTTGTTTCTTTTGAAGATGTAATAAATTATGTAAAAATAAATGGGCAAACATTTTAGTGCATGCTTGTTAAAGCTACAAATTGCCTTGTATGCTAATTCGTTTTAAATAATTATGTATTTTATATGATCGCTGTATTTTAGTAATGTATTGGTTGTATGGATTTTTAAGCATTAATGTTGTTATATGTTATGTTGTTCGGTTTGAGATGTAGTAATTAATGTAAAAATAAATTAACAAAAAATTGTAGTGATTGCTCGATAACGCTACAAATTACCTTCTATGCTGATTTGTTTTTAAATTATTATGTATTTTATATGATCTCTATGTTTTAGTAATCCATTGGTTGTACAGACTTTTAAGCATTAATGTGTTACCTTATGTGATTTTAAGCAAAAATATCTTTTTAATGTTGCATTAAAAATATAACTGTTGTATATTTATATACATATATATTCATTTACTAAATAAATATATTGGAAAAATTCTAAAACCTATAGAAAAGTGAACAAAAACTTTTATTTTATTAAAATGTTTTATGTCTGGATCATTTCATGTTATGCTTCTCTAAGAAAACTGTGAAGTGTGCAACTAATGCCACCTGAAATGAAGTGTAAGAAAAGTGGTTATAAATTCACGTTTTCAGAGTTGATTATCAAGTTATAGATTTCTATATATTTCGAAACACATTATATGCATTAAGCAGTTGGCTGGTTAAAAAATCAAATAAAAATAACAAAGGAAAAAAGATAGTTGTGTGTTATAAACTGCAACATGATGAGAAAAAGTTACGAGTGAATTAAAAAAACTAAATTTTAAAGAAATTAACCACTTTGAAAATTTTGAAAACAATTATCTAAAATAGAGGGCTTATATTATTTCCCTTATACTTTTATTGCTTTTTAACTGACCAAAAATTTAAACTAAACTTTTTCATTTTTGGAATACTCAATGAATGACTACATGTTTTATTAATTTTTAATAAATGTTTCTTTGCTTCTTATCACTTGACAGTTATATAACATTAAAGATAGGTCTAACAACACAAACATCGAATCCTCAGTTTTAGCTCCATGTTAATTGAAAGTCAACAGTTCATTTAGATAAAATCTAACATCAAAAAGTCAGTTGTAACTGAAATGAAACTTTAAATAGTAAATTTTTAAATGTATCACATATTTTCCTTGAGGGAAAAATTTTATTATTATTATTATTAAAAATAATAAGGATTCTATATTGCTATGAAAATAAATTCATTACTTATTAACAGAACAATAATGCATGTAATATTATAACAATACGTGCATGTTCCTATACCTTACAAAAATTCTTGCTGTATTTGTAACTAAAATGTTATAAGAATGCATTTTCAGTTACGCTTAAAGGTTAAGCTAAACAATAATGAAATTATTAATTTTTTGTTATATTTTCTCTTACAAGTGCTATTAATGTGTATGTCAGGTACTATTAACATATAAGATGAAGCGGAAAATCTGAAGGAGAATGACAGAAGGGAAGAAACGTGTGCTATTCTACATGTCTGTGATAATTATAATTTTTTACGAACTAATTGTTTTAATGTAAAGTACGAGATATGCTAATAAAATGCAACCATATATTGCGAAAAAATTTCTCATAATTTCTTACATTATCTATATATCGATATTTTATGTAAAAATAATTTTCTTTGTGTTATTTGCTTCGTTTACCTATCAGAAAAATATTTAAACCGCCCGATGATCTTCTGAAATAGGATAAAATAAAGTATAATTATTTAAAATAGTGATTTCGTGTACAATGAGGTGAATTTAAATATGAGTAATAAGATACAACGTGAGAAACAGTAAAATTTTGTTTTTGTTCTTTTGAAAGGTACCAAACAACTTCCTGTTTTTAAGTTTATTTAGAAATACGCACATCACGTATGTACACACACACACACACACATATATATATATATGCACGTTTTCACTTCAATTATTCAATGGCAGCTCATGAATACATAATAGTGTTCCCTTTTGGTAAATAAAATTTTTATATGTTTACTTATATTTTGAATTGTTATTCTTGGTTGTGTGTCAAATCCATTATTTATGTACTCTTTGTTTTGTAGGATATACATTATGTTTTTAATTATTTTATGAATTATACATGTATATATGCAAAATAAGCAGACATAATCAATTAATATGTTATACCAACAGGTTAAGATGTATACTTAAATAAAAGGTATTCAAGCATATCATTTTTATAAATAGGGCACTAGTTTTCCTGCTTCAAAAAAGAAAACTTTACAAACTGTGTTTTTTTGGGGCGATTCTTTCGCTTGAATATTTTCAGTAAAATATATATTTTTTTTAATGTTTTTGTATAACATTGAATTTGCATTAACCTTTCTTATTTTCAAACCGATAATTACTTTATTTTTTTTCAGCATCGGAAACAGAGGAAAAAATTTGAGAAGAAATTGATTTAAAAAAACTCGATACGGTTTTACTCATTATTCTAGGTGAAAAGTGCACTAAAAAAATATTTGCCAGCTATTAAAATCGCATTAATTATTTAACTTTGTACTAATCGTCAAGATCAGAAAACTGAGAAAAAGATGTATTAATTTCTCTTTTTTACGACTTTCTTCGTTCTTATCTCCTTTTAGAAAACTATTAATCAGACGTTTTTGTTATTTTAAATGCCTTAAAAAAATGTAAATCTGAAAGAAATTATAAATATAAGTTAACTAACTTTTTAAAAAAAATACAATTAATCATAACAGAGAATCATTCTTCTTAGTGCAGTGTGACGCATCTTTTACTTTTTTTTTAAGTTGTAAAATAAAAATAATAAAAATGGGATAAGCACATGCCTTAATTGAGTGAATGAAAATATAAAATAAGTTTTAAAAGTAGCAAACTGATTAGTAGCATTAAGATTAGCTTCAATATTTTGTTACATAAAAATAATAATTGAATCACTGATTGTTCTTTGAAAAAAAGACAAAAATACTTTGTAACAGAGATTCAAGTGTCTTTTTTACTAGGAAGATTCAATTGATAATGAGTGAATTACATATTATTAAAAGAATTTTGCCCTAAATGATAGTTACATACTATACAGGTTGAGTACAAATGATGGACTTGACTTAAAATAATCATATTTTCCAAACTACTGCAAATATTAAAATAAGTGATGTAAATATAAAGAGAAACAAACCACGTTATTTTCCACCAATGATAAACAGCTCATTCAAGATCGCAGTGTTTTAAATCCAAACATGACTACAATGGCAAAGAATAGTTTTACTTTTTAAAGTACACACGGTTTTTTTTTCAGTTCGTTTGTTGAACCGGGCATTTAGAAATCACTATTGCACAGAAGCACATCCAACACTTGCTTTCTGTGATGATATCTACAATTAAAAGAAACAATTTACTTGCATAAAAAAGAAAAGCAGCGACCTGGCAAGTGTCTTAGAAGAAGCAATAGAGAGGGAGAGACAGAGTTTTCTTCAAAGATCTACGAAAGTCTATGAGAGTTACCTCCTATGAACTTGGAATTCCCCAGAAAATGGTATAGAAAATGTTACGAAAAAAAATTAAATGCTAGTCGTACCATTTGCAATTGAATCAACATGTAAAAGAGGGCAACGAGTAAGCATTTCTACAGTATTTTGAACCATTGATAGAGTGATGCTACAAAATGTATTTAACGAACTGGATTACTGATTGGATATATGCTATATAACAAGAGGGTCATACATCGAACAGCTGTAACAAAAAAAAATAATTTGGTATGTGTTTCTTTACATTCATGCATCTTTCATTGTAATACGTGCAGTAATTTCGATAATAAGTTTATTTTTAAAAATGGGTCCATCGTTTGTACTCTGGTCCATTAATTAATTAATTAATCCTAAATTAATTAATTTCTCCATTAATTAATTTAGACTCCTCAGTTTTTTTTTAAAATGGTTTTTATCAAATCGTTTTTTCATTTAAATTAATTATGTTATTGAATTTCTTGCCGTTTGTTTAATTTCTAGATTAAAAAGTATACTTTTCTAAATGTTTACAAAGGGCATAGGAATACTTACATATTACCTTTGTTCTGTACAAATTCCCTTAATTATGGATGGTTGAAATGCATTGAAATAAAATATTGTTGCCTTAGTAGATTCTAAATTTTAAAACTCAAACTCATATTTCCATTCACTCATGTGATGCGTAGAGTGCTGAAGGCATTTCGCTTGTACTTTTTATAACTCTATTTGATATTCTTCAGTTCATACATAGTCAGTCCGTTAACATCATATATCATATTTCATAATCTTTTATCATAGGAAACAAATTTTTACAGTAAAACGTAAATGAGAAATGTGTTTGTCTAAAATATTGTTCTAAATACGTTATAACGAATGATTAAAATGCTTAAAATTAAAAGAAATGAATAATATAGCATGTAACAAACTTTTAATTAAAGCTCAAATAAATAACATATAAGATGCAAAGCAAAAATTGTAACAGCAATCAAATATATCACAAGATTTATACACCATCTTGTAAATTGTTAAAATAAGATTTACTTTAATGCACATTTTAGCACTGTTCCTTTAAATACTATACTTTAATTCTAAGATTATGTCTAAGACGACGGAAATTCTGACAAGCTTAATTCAACTCTTAAGAAGACTTGATAAATTGCTTAGAATTTTTCACAACCCAACTTCACAGAAAACGTGAAACTTCTTTGTCAAAAACTAATAATTAAAGAGTAGTCTTCTACTATTTCTTACTTTAAAAAAATCATTCATTTTTCTTTTTCTTTTTTCAATCACGAAATTCAAGGATTTAGTTGAAATAAGACATGCCTTCAGTAAATGACTTAAATCACTTTTGAGTAGCAAAGTATTTTTTTTTTAAATTTTTTTTTCTAATTTCGAACATTACTTGAATCTTTTCTAATCTTCGCTTTTTGGTGCTTCGTTGCCAAGAACACGTGATCTAATAAGGTTTTAGAAAAAAAAATATGTCGAATTCAATTGAGAGCCAAACGAAAGAAAAGAAGTGAAAAAAGAAGGGAAAAAAAGAACCGATTCAGTCTGTTAGGCATTCAGTAAGTGAGAAAGGAATTTAGAATAGTTTAAAAGGAAAGGCTTTATTGAGTAGTTTAGAAATAAATTATTATTTCTTCTTTCCCCAAAAGTTTCCTAAAATTTCAAACGTAGGATGGATTCAGAAGTTAATAACAAATATAATTCCGAAAGTTTCAAAAATTAATAAGCTTCACTATTTTTGTAAAAAGCAAGTAATATTTAACTTAATAGGAAAAAGTGCTTATCACAAATTGCATGTTCCAAATTCCTTTGAGTTCTAAAAATGTTACCCACACTAATTCAATCAAGAAATAATTGAAGCATCATTTTTCTAAGAAAAAATCAGAACAGCATTTTACACCTTAAAAATATTAACGAAACTGGATTTATTTCTTTAAAAAAATGCTTCATATCTTAAAGCTAAATTTCGGATTTTACGTCGTTTTTTTTTTAAAAAAACGTACAAAGAACAACTTTTAAACAATTGATGAACGAATTATTTAGAGTAATGTAAAACAGATAATTATGATTTTTAAAGCAGATATGTAGTTTTTTTAAATGTATTATTGGTAGCCGTTTCATAAAAATAAAATTTAGATGCAATATTTTTTTAATTTTTAAAGTTTCCATTTATTTGCCATAAACATGTTACATCAAACAATTTAATTATTTAAAAACTGAATTCTGAAACAATTATAATTTTCGATACCAATTGTTTGGCTGATCAAAATATATTTAAATTAAATTTAAAAAAATTATGAAATTATTTTATTAAAATTATAAAAAATCAATATTTATTAAGTACTAAATTAAAAATATAAATAAATATAATTAAATAAAAATATTTTTTAACTATTTATTGTACTGAAGGAATATTTATGAATTATATCTTAGAACAATTGTCTAAAATCATTTGAAAATTTTCTTTATATATTTTTAAAACACGTAATGCTTACCACTTAACAAAAGAGTTACAAAAAAATATGTGTTCCTTTTTTTTCCTGACAATTTATGTGAGAATTGTTATACATAAATGATTTTATTAAAAACATTTTAAGCACATTAAACATATTTAAAAATTCTGAATAACTTTTTTTATACTAATATCGCATTAAATTTACTTGTAACATTCCTCGGGGTATAATTTTTATGCTGGCAATGTTTTATTTGAATGTTCTGAGCATTCTGAATGTTTGAATGCGTACCAGTTTTAGTTTTATATTTCTACGAAAAATTGATGCTTTTCTAGATTAATGTTATAACTTAAGATTAAGAGATTGATTTTATAATTAGAAAAAAAAATGACAAGTGTTTGTAGCAGTATACATTTTAATTATCTGATTTTAAATTCATTAACACTAACATTCTTAGAAACATAGTAATTTAGTTAGTTAAATTCTTTATTTTTTTATTTATTGGTTTAACATTGCACGGCGTTTGATAGTATTTTTGTGGAGCTTATAAATATCCATACTTTTGTCACATTTAAATTCCTTCGATTTTTTGTGCTACATGTTGAAAACGAAAATATTTTATAGCGAGCTTCAGAAGAACAAGAAAAAAAAACTCAGATTATTTTTAACTCGTTTGTTTAATCTACATTTTAAATAACATATTGCAATTGCAAGTAATTATTTCTAGAATCCAAGTGAGTTTAACTGAAATTTTACAAACGTTTAGTGTATAGCAGATTAACGTATTGATACTTAATATACATAAGCCATTACAATTATTGATTTGTAAGTAAACGCTGTGAACAAATATTTCTATGTATTCATATTATTAAATTAAATTAAAAAGGATAGCAGTGAAAATAACTGAATGGTTATAAAGTAATTATTGTACAAGATAACTGTTCGATCATTGGTTTGTACAAAGCATCATCTAATTTAGGCATTTCAATCACAAATGCCAAAGGTAAATTACTTAGAAATATATACTGACATATATCAATTTACTATGGACAGTTTATACACTTGATTTAATGTGAAATTCAAAATCCTTTATATATAAGTGTGGGTGTGAGTGTGTATTTTGTGTGTATGTTATCTTCTAATTATTTCATTTTTTTTTCTTTTACTTTGTCAATCAACCTTTAAAACTCTTTAATCTATCTTCTAAGAATACATGATATTCTTTAGCTAATAGCTCTACCTTTAAAACAAGAAAGGGTAAAGGCTGTTATATATTTTATTAGCTTCTTAAATTAATCAGAATTATATCGAAAATTTATGTGCAAACTGAGGGCCGTGGGTAGCCTAGTGGTTAGAGTATCGGACGCCAGACCGAAAGGCCAGGGTTCGATGCCCTATGCCACCAAATACTTGCGTAGTACAAACGGAAAACGTGCTCGTTAAATCTGTGGATCCGAATGGTGTCCCTATCTATCGTGAGAAAAATCGTGCTGTCACGTTCATGGGCTCGAAGCTTAGGCTAATGACAAATGTATCTCTAGTCCGTTGCCATGATGAATTTCGTGGTCCTCGATCTGACTACGTCAAACAGGTGGCTTAAGCAACAACAACATGTGCAAACTGATTTTTATTGCATATCTTTTCCCGTTCAGTTAGAAGTTCAGATCATTAATCATAGCTAATATGATATAGTTGTGGACTGAGTATTTTTAGATTTTCAGCTTTCATTATTTTCATCAATATTTACAAGTGTCTATTAAAGATTTTTTGAATCATCTGGTTTAAAAGGTAAAGTTATCGTTAAAAATGTGTTAGACATGTAATGGAAAAGGGAATTAGAGAGCATTCCTGTTATTGAAGTCATCTTAAGATAAAATAATAATGATAATTTATTATTTTTCCAATGTATTTTTCTGTTAAAGAAAAGATTTCAATCAGTTAGATAACAACCCAATTTCCAATTCAAATTTTGGCAACACAGCATTATTGACGGCTGCATGCATGTGTCGGCAGGGACGTTTTAAGATTCTTTGAGGCCCTGGGCTCAGAAAAATTTTAAGATTTTTGAGGCCCTTGACCCCTATGCAAAAGCAGGCCCTTTTTGAATTCTTTAAAAGTAGGTGGTATTCAGCATCCTTTATCAAATATTTCTTCAAATTTTAATTTTAAAAAATTAAATGCGCTTGACTTACAATCTCAAAAACCTAGGCACAAAACGGCTCAACCTATTGCCGCAATTCAACGAAATGAAATGAATGACTGTTTGGTGTACTAGACCTAAGTCTAGGCATCGACAACGGTTATCACATAATAGTAGAGTCTTAACACTTTTGCCTGCTGACATGCAGTTTGAAATTCCCTGTTTTTCGGAGAATATGTTCGGGATTAATATTTGACTACGTTAAAATTATCCTGATCATTATCTTATTAAGACAGAGTCGAGGACGAAACGGGACCCCACCGAGTGTGAGGCCCTGGGCATGAGCCCAATTGGCCCATGCCTTAAGACGTACCTGTGTGTATGTTTCAGTGTATAGGTATGTGATGAAATAAGAAATCTCGCTAGGAAATCTCTGTAGGTAGTAAGTGGGACTGTAAAATAATTTAATTCTTATTACCATAAACATTATTGATGCGTTTTATTTCCTCTCTACCTTTTTAGTTTACTTATAATAACAAATTTTGTTCTTTGTGAACGCATACGATCTTCAGAAATGTATATTAGGTTTCGAATAAAAATTTTCTGTCCTATGTGTATGTTAGGTAATCAACAAAGTAGAGAAATAAATAGATGAAAATACCAATAAAAAATTTGAAGGAAACTTTTGTTTGCAGTCAGTCAAGTTAAGCATAATTTTTTCGTTTTATTATATTTTCAAAAAAATCGAAAATTAATAAATAAAAAAAAAAACTTTTCATAATACGTTTTGGAATTTTAAAGCGACAAAGTAAGATATGCTGATAGAATATCTTATATATATTTTTCTCTTAAAGGTACCATTAGTCAAAATAACTAACAACGGTGAGAAACAAAATAAATTAATTTTTCAACATTTCCTTCATATTACTTTATTCTTTAACTATTAATTTAATAAGTGCATTGTTAAGGTATATGACTACTTGTGACTACTGTAAAAAAATGGAGATATGGAATTTTTTTGTGGTTTTTAGGTTTGTTTTGTACATTTTAAGAAAAATATGCTAAATTTTAGAAGATAAAAATAAATTACTGCAGTTAAAATAAGAGCAAATTGGTAAAAATTTTCAAAAAAAAAAAAAAAAAAATACGCGGCCCATTCTGTACCAAAAATATATGAATACATTTTCAATTTTTCAAATCTATGTGTTGCTGTGTTACGTATATTTAATTGACCTTCAGGAAAAGAGATATTTTAATTTTTACAAAAACTAGAGCACTTTATCTTAGTTATTATATGAAATTGCATAAGAAAACAATGGTTATATTCACATAAGAGATTGTAAATTTTATAGTAAAACATTTATTCATAGATCTGAAATTTAAAACACTTCTACTATTATACAGAAAATTTCAATTAATTTTTTTGAAAACTTTTTGAGTCTTTTAAAAAAAATCGCAACTCGAGAAAAATGCTTTTTAAAGTATGACATGGCATCTTCTTTTACTTAAACACTTGTAGAGTTTGTTCTAGTGTACGGAAAATAATAAACTTGTTTTTTTTAAAGCTAATATGATAGTCTATACAATAAAATCATAAAGGTTTTGTCAATTTTTGTCAAAATTCACGATTTTAGAATAGTCGGAGACCTTTTTTATTTAAATTAGTATATTAATATTTCTCTAACCAGCTATTAAAAATGATTTGGACCTCCAAAATTTCATTAGAAATCTCAGATTATCAGTTTAATTTAGCCATTTTCAGGTATACTTCAATTACAGATAATTAACTGTGCTAAAGCAGTTAAACAATTCACCCAAATCTATTCGAAATCATTCTAATGTACTTATGAAGGAATGCAATTGGAATGAAATAATTTTCGAAACTATTTTGGTGAGGTCTCCCAGCTGTCAATCTCTCTAACTGTTAAGTCCGGATAAATTCACTGCACTACTGAGTGCCATCAATTGTTTAATTGAAATTAATTCAATTATTCATTTACGAAGTAATTAAATCCTTATTTTTGAAAATGGAAGGAAAATAAATCAGAATAGGAAGTGTAAATCACAGTGAATGGAGCTCATTATCGTTGAGGATAATTGCTAATTGCAGAAGTAACATTCCAGAAAGGCTTTCCATTGTTTAAATGAACTAACACAGATTTTATTTTTCATTTAATATTTTTATTACATTTTAATACCTAGTTTGAATATGGAGAAGACTTATAGAAAACTCTCTAACATTTTTCCTTAGACATGTGCAAATTCAAAATTTGAATTTTATTTAATTATTTATCTACAGTATTATTTCTGTATATTTAATAGGAATTTTGGGTATCTAAAATTGGTTGCAGTGAATAAAATTTAAAATATTATATATATATATATATATATATATATATATATGAAAGAAATTTATATAAAATATAGAACATAACAAGAAATACTTATTCAAAAGATGCAGATCAAATCAAATGAAATACAAATAAGAACCTATTGAGTCAAAAAGCAATTTCGGACTTAGGACCGAATTAGTGGGTTTAAACTAGTTTGAAGGCACCAACCTTCCCCCTTTGGAACTCGGTAGGAAAGACCAAAATAAAATAAATAGAAATTTAAAGTATAAAAATTCCAAGTATAAAAAATTCAAAGTATAAAAAAAAAAATCCAAAGTATAAAAAATCTCATAGAAATATTAAAGAACAACCGACTACTATTCAGCAAAAAATTCTCCTAAAATGTTTAAGCAGAAAAATATTAAAAGAATTACCCAATGAAAGGATTCTTCCAAAAAGATTTTTCATAACTTCTGCTCACAGAGCTTTTTCCAGGAGATCCAACGGTCTTGAAACCAATGGAAAGCTTTTATACGTTGTGATAAAAATCTAAATTACACTTAACCTATCCTTTATACCAGCTTGTAAGGATAGACGCCAAGAAAGATTACAATCAAATTTGGTAGGCTATAACTTGGTTGGTTGTCAAAAATGTAGAAACTTGGTTGGTTGTCAAAATTAAGAAATTTGGTTTGGTTGCCAAAAATGTAGAAATTTGGTTTGGTTGCCAAAAATGTAAAAATTTGGTTTGGTTGCCAAAAATGTAGAAATTTTTCATTTTATAAGATTTTTAAGAAGGGTGTGGAAAAAATATAAACTGTGTGAAGAGTGTTGAAACAGAATCTTCACAGCAAAACCACTCATATGCTGACTTTGAGATCCTATTGTTGTATGGTGGTTTTGAAATCAGAAATAGCAAGACGATAAATGCATTTGTGATGAATGTATGTTCTTAAGAAGTTAAAAGGATAGTCATGATCTAAGCAGCATTGGAAGAATTTCTTGATATTATTAAATTTATCTATTTTGTTGGTAGTTAAGTTATCATTCCTAAGTAAAAAATTCAAAACAATATTTCTGTAAATTGATAGATGCAAATTACTGTTCCATACAGGAATTTTAATTGCATGGAAACTAAAAGAATCTCTTTTGTCAAAAATGTTACAGACTACTCTATTGTCAATAAGATGCAAGTCTAAATCCAGGAATTCAACCATACTAGAGTTAAAGTTAGTTTTAAGAAGGTTGAGATTGTCAGGGTAGAATATATATATATATATATATATGTAATATTAAAATACTGAAGTTTTAAATGTGTCTCTTTTCTCATAACCACACATTAATGCTAAGTGAAAAATGATTTAAATATACTTTAATGCCTATAAAAGTCCCTTATTAGAGTTGGTGTTCAACCAAATACAGTTCAAGCAGCATGCAGAAAAATTTAGATTGCTTTTGAAGTACTTCTAACTGTCAAAAAATTTATATGTTTTTATAATTATTGGAGAAAGGAAACGTTTTTTTTTAAAAATACTATCGATACGTTAAAAGTAAGAACATTTTGATGGTTGTTTCAAAAAAGAATGAAATAAAAACATATTTAGTTTTAATGTTAGCTGTCTTTCTTTGTAAGCTGCTTTGAACGGAAAGAAAGGTATATTTAAAGATGTTATAAACATATAAGGAATATAATAAAAAAAGCAATGAAACTTAAATTCAGTTACGGATTTTATTTCTAAAGCAAAAGAAATAAACTGTTTTGTTATAAATTTCTCTGGAATAAATGAATTCAGAAGTTTTTTTATAATACTATCAAAAGCTTCTTTATTAAGAAATTATTTCCAAGCTCCTTAAATATTTATTTCAGTATGCTTAAAGTCAATGATTCAAAACTCAGCAGAAAGTAAAATAAAGTTAAGAAGACTTCCTATTAACTGCAATAATGAAATATTTTACTTTTAACCACCAACGCACAATTTGATTATGTATTAAGGCTTCCAAAATGGAATTTTTCAAAAAATGCGATACTTTTAATAACAATAAAAATAAATTCAAATTATTAATTTCAGAAACTTATGCTTGCCTATCTATCCTCGTCACAGCAAAATGAAATGAAGACTAACGTAAGAATTTAGGGAAATCGGATTTTATTTCCCGTATTTTGAATACCTGCGAATTCCAGTTCGAGAACTATCCTGAGTTTTCGGAATGATGATAATTAAGTTTGCCGAAAATTCGAAAAGAAGAAATTAATATGCCCTTTTGCATTCCGAAGGATTTCCTGAACTCTATTAAATAAGTTCTCTCTCCGTATGTACGATTGAAGATCAAGGAAAAATGCGCTTATTGTCTTCCAGCGAATGTTTCGCATAACTTTATTGTTTGAAATAGATTTTGTTTGTAATGATATTTCGATTCAAAGAAGTCAGAAGATGATGTGAAATTCAATTTAGGAAGTTTTGTAATGGAATATATATTTCTTAATACATTATTTATTAGTTTCAAATGAGTTAAATATTTTTCATAAAAAGTCATGATATTTATATTCATGAGTTGAATATGTATTTGTATGTGTTCCCAGCTTATTAAATTTAGTGTACGTGATTCTTAGTTATTAGTTTTACTCTCATAAAAATAGAAACTATATAAACTATGTAAGTTATTTCGAAAAAAAACTAATTTCCAATTAATTTGGATATCATTACACACATTTTTTAAAAATTTGACTTTGAGTTAATGCTTCTCTAGAATAAGAAAATATATATTCTGTTCTTTTTATATAATTTAAGGCATGATTTTTAGTAATTTTTGCTATTGTGTTTCAATTATTGTTTGATAAATTAATTTCTAGTTTACTTGAGTTACAGTTGATCTTTTTAAAGAGCAAAGAAATAGAGTTTCCTTTTGCTGATATTTTGTTGAAGAAATATATTCGAATATATTTGCCGGTGATAGTTATTACATCGAAACAGATGATAGACAAGTTCCGTATGATTTCTACTATGTTTTTGATCCTAACAAATATTAAGAAAAATAATCATTTTAGAAATGAAGGAAAGCAAAAAAAAAAAAAAAAAAAAAAAAAAAAAAAAAAAACATTTGCGTCAGCGAACACTCCAATTTTTTAATGTGTGTTTTATCTTATAAATTTTTATTTCTAAAAAATAGGTATTTTTTACTTTATTATGTGCGTGAAGAGTGCAATTTAAAATAAATTTTGATTACGAATGTAAATTTAATAACTTTTTCAGAATTTAATTGAATTTCGATGCAAAATTACAATATAAAATCTCATTTCAGAACGTAAGACAAAATTTACATGATCATGCTTATGCATTGCCCTACACTGATTAAGGTAACTGTATGTAATTCCCAATCACAACATAAAACCATTCTCAAATTCTTTAATTTTAATTCCAATTTAATTTAAACTACTGTGAAAGAGATTTCTGTATCCACATTTTAAAAGCAATTTTGAAAGACATATTCTAGGAAAAAATACTACTATACTCTTCAAAAATTTTGCCTAGTACATTTCCTGGGGGCTGGTATCCTTTTTAGTGCGCCGCCATATAGCCAGATACCAATTGCAACAATGTAATTTTGACTCGAAGTTTCCTGTCCAGAGGGAGGAAGTTTCCTGTCCTGGACCTTAGCTCTAACGATGCGAAATTGCCATCGAATTTTAATTTTGCCGAGAACAAATAAGCCAAACAGGCACTATAGAGATCTTTAAAATACCGCATAATCATTTCGACATGGACAATGTAGATTTTCTGCCTCATGAAAACCCACGAACTTGGGCTGGGATTGAATCCGCAAACTTGGGAATACAAGGCCAGAACCTAATGAATTGTGCCAATCTGCCGGAAATAATTATGCTAATTGAAATCTTTCTATTTCCTGTAAGATAGATGAGTCATTTGAAAATATTCATACAATAATTTTTAAACTATTTTTTTTTATCAATTCTAACTTATTTTATTGCATTTGATGTTGCTTACATTTCATGCAGATAAACATTTCAAATTTTAATTAATTAATTACTTAAATAGCACGGCAAATACGAGAAATATCTCTTTAATCGAAAATTATTTTTGTTGTTCGTTTGACTAACTTTGTGTGAATTAAAATAAATTTCTTTTTGTAAAACTTTCTTTGGAAAGCTTTTATCTCGTAAAAGCTAGGAATTTTTTCCCCTCTAAGATTTAAAATTTGATTAATTTCCCAATATTATTCATTCCAAATGTATGCCTTTAAGCCTTCAAAACCATTCCCCAGATAAAACCAGAAATTGCTTTTGCTAACTTCAGTACTTCCAAAGCTTTCTAAGAACCATTTTTATCATATCACCTTAATTAATCTTCTCCCTAAATGAACAGATAAATAACACAAACGAGACCATTTTCTGAAGATTCCCTTAATTAAATTAATATTTTTTCAAACAGCCAAAACTCATTTCTCTCTTCCATATTATTTATCAGATTACTGATACCAGTACCTTTCACTAGTACAAACAAACAAGGCAAAATAAAAAATATGTCTGGCCTCCCCCAAAAATCATTATTTAAATAAATAGTTCGGACTGTCTGCAGAAAATTAATTAATCTCTGTCACAATAATTTCCTTAAAAGAAATACTTTTAGCCCAGGCAGACACAAAAGGAAATCTTGCTTTTCTTCAGTTACTTCTATCCTGAACCCTATTAATCGAATTTCCACCCCTAATGCACAATCATTAACCAATGTCTTTTCCCAGTGAAATGCTGAATTCTTTGTAATAGGCCTCCAAAGTTAATCATCGGACGCGAAGAGTAAGAAAAAAAGGGGGGAGAGGAAATCTAAGAGAACAGTTTTCGTTGTCCAATCAGTGCTGGTCAATTCCGATTAGTACATGTTCTCGAAATGAAAGACGATTAGGGTATCCTCTGTGGAGCCTCATAGATGATTCTTTTTTCTTCCCAGTATAATTCGAACTTGATGTTCGTAACTTAAAAATAGCAAATGGAGAATGTACATATGAGGTACAGATCGAAACATGGCAGAGAAAATTTGTTTTATCGTAATACTCTAAAATACATTTTTATCTCAATTTGGAGCGTACAATCATAGATGTCAGTAGACGTTTTGAATGGTCATATTTTTAAATAAAAACAGTCAGTGAAGTATTTTAAATTATTTAGAAAATCTTCAAAAACTCGTCAATTTAACACAAAAACAAGGCTTTAACATAACAATGCATTTTTTACAGTTAATTTCATTTCTTCAATAAATATCTGTAACAATAATATTTAAATCATAAAAAAATTGCAGAACTTCTTAAATAAAAATTCGAGTTGTGAAATTATTATTTCCACGGTAGCATATTTATTCCTTGAAATATTTAAAACCATTCTATTGAAGTGAGATATACCTGCCGTGTAGGAGGGGCCGATGGATGGGGATTAGGCGATCGGGGTGCCAGCTCAAGTGCAGGACTCTTCATCTGACTAATTCACCTTCAAAATTAAGTTATACGTCACCAATATTCCTCGTAGGTGTTATGTAACTTTCACTCTCACTGAAGAAAAATATGGCTGATTTTTTTAACCTCTTAGCAGCCGCCAACGTATATATCCGCCTTGTTTAACCGGTGCTTTGAGAGACCCTGACGTATATATACGTTTTCCCGAGATAATATTCTTTTATTAACAGTAATAGTATTTCGAAGTCTTTGAAATGCAATCAAATGACCTTGACAGTTTTTGCTGAGGACTTACATATTTCAGAGAAGTATCTGCTTCATTGTGCCTTTCCTCCTCTCCCAATACACTGCATAAGTGCGACTGGGAAAAAAATGTTGCAATGAAAAGTGGAACGCGTTGCTTTCAGTCGTCAGTAAAAGAATTAATACATCCCTTAGTAATCTGTTGACAGTTATAATATTAAGTAACATGCTACTATTAAACTCTTTTAGGAATTAGAAGTATGTACTACTGCTTTTATAACTCATATTCTGCATAAAAGTATGTAAGCAATTTTTTAAACTGAATTATTAACTGTACATCACTAAATTTGTGTCTGCGAACATTCCTTACTTCAATAAATATGAAATAATTTTCGCTCTTAGGTACTCATACCTTACAATTAATTTATTTTTATGCAGCTGAAAAAATCATGCTAAAAGTTAAAGTAAAAAACAAAACAAATAATTGTATATTTTTAAGCAGCAATCATAACTAAAAAAAAAAAATACGTTGAAAATCATTTAATTAAATTTTTTTTAAATACAAATATTGTTATTACTGTTTTTATGTAATGAAAAAAATCGTAAAAATACCAGAACCACATTGTTTTACTTCTGCAATATTTGCTTTAAATTTTAAGCAAACGATATTGTGAAACATATCAGTCGTTTGAAAAACAAACAAACTTGCCTGACACTGTGTGTTTTTATAAACACACCCTTCAGCCCTAAATTACAAAAGTAAAACAAACTTTTTACATACATATATATTGAAAACTAATAATAAACGTTTGCATATGTCAAATCAAATTCGTCGTGTTTTTTTTTTTAAATAGAAATTTATTCAAAGAGACGTAATGTTGAAATATTGCAAGGAAATAAATAATTTATTATTTATTTATTTCATGTATTGACTTTGACTGAAAAATAAACATCAAAGAAGAAAATATTATATTGTATGCCAATAAATACTAATGTCAGTGAGGCTGTACAAAATAAAAACATTTGTCATTTTAATGGACTCTGTACTATTGATCTTTGTATTTCTGTATTTTAAAGAAATTTAGCCAATACAATGAAAAACATTAAAAGCAATCCGTGAGAAACAAACGGAATATTTGATTTCTTACATGTAAAACTGACATTCAAACACATACGAAAGAAATATCATGAAAGAAACTATGAAAGAAAGTTATATAAAATAGTGATGCGAAATTTAAGCTAATTCAATTGTTGCTTATATTTTGACATCTTACTTTTTATGTGTAGAAGATCTGCATCTATAATATTCTGAAGATATTTTTTTATATTTTTACATTCATCAAAATTGCATTTTTATTTCCAGACAAAGTAAAACAAACGAAAAAAGAGGAAAGCATTTAAGTTGTCTTTAAAAGCAAAAAGGAACGAAAGGAAATTAAAAGAAAATACATGTGTAGTCTACAACCTTCACAAGTGGAGGGGGGAAAATTCAAGAAAGTGTTGAAATTTAGTAGAATATTCACCAAGTAATGTAGTACAAATAGATATTCTTATTTACATGTGCGTTATCCCAATAATTCTCTATTTCAGTTATTCTGAAAAGGATTTCCTTCAATTAATTTTGACTATGATCACTTTCAGAAAATCAATTGTTTTTATTTAGCAACTCAAATAAAATACAATTTTAATAGAAAATTTAATTCTTAAAAAATGACACATCGTCAAATACACTCATGTCCATAAATTAAGGATAATGAAGTTCAGGCAAAGAAAGAGACATAACCAAAACAAATTTGGCTTATTTGTAAAGTCTATTTATTAAACAAAAGGTAAAGAGCAAAAAAGATGCTATATGTTTAACATAATTAATAAAAATTGCGATTTTTACTCCCTGGAGTAAATTTGAAACCACAACCTATTTACAAAAAAACAGTATAACATGGTTAGTATAGTGGTTAATACGGAGCATGTCTCCCGGACGATGCAATACAGGCCTTTCAACGCCTACGCATGCTGAGTATCATATTATCAATCCGATCTTGGGGAATATTACACCACTCATCAGGCAATGCCCTCCGAAGTTTCGGTAGACGGGTGGGCGGGGGGGGGTGACGGGCTTCAATTCTTCGGTCAAGCATATCCGACACATGCTCTATTGGATTCAAGTCCGGTCAGTATGCTGGTCAATTCATACGGGTGATATCCTCCGATTGAAGGCATTAGTCTACAATGTTTGCACGGTGAGGACGGGCGTTGTCGTCCATAAACAGAAATTCAGCACCCATGGCGCCCCGCAACAAACGTACATGTTGTTCCAGAATGACATCCCGATAGATGTGGCCTGTCATCGTTACACTCTGAACATGCAGGTCAGTTCTGGAACCAAGAATAATTCCTCCCCAAACGAGCCATCCTGCACCACCGTAACGGTGTCGTTTAATGGTGTTCTCTTGGTGGTAACGGGTAACTGGCGCTTTCCATATGAAAGTCCGGCGAGAATCAGGCTGCAAACTAAACCTGGACTCGTCGGAAAACATCACAACGCATGCTCTCTACTCCAGGTTAATCGCAGGCGACAGTGAGGCGGTAAGGGGAACACATCTGACAGGCCTACGAGCATATAGACCAATGTACACTAAGCGTCTGTACACGGTCTGCCTTGAAACTGTCGTACCGGTAGCTGAAGAGAGTTGACGAGATAAGTCTGATGCTGTGCTCCGTCTGTTCCTTTTGGCAGTAACTGCCAAATACCGGTCCTCATTCGGCATTGTTACTCGGGAGCGACCTGTGCTGTAACATCTACTCACATTACCATCATCTTGGAATCGTTGCCAAAGCCTGGAGATGACACTCTGGGCGATTCCAAGTTCCTAGGATACTTCGAGCTGGGTACGTCCACATTCCAGTCGTCCGATAATTCTACCACGTAAAAAAATCATCCAAATGCTTCCTTTGTGCCATAACTATGCGGTTATTGCACTGAAAGACTTTTAAATCGCTTGTGCACAATTTTACTTCCTTGCCACCATTCCTTATATACCCCTCTCTTACACTCTCGTCATTGTGACGTACCTATCCGCGCCATCTGAAAGTTTCCTGTAATTTGCATATTCTTCTTCAAGATATGTGTGATAATTTTACAGGTGAAATTTTTATTTCAGAGTTCAATTTCTGTGTGATTCTGAATTATCCTTAATTTATGGACATGAGTGTATTTGCGGTTAATTAATGTTGAATCAGATCCCTTTTTCTGATCAATTGGTGTACGGCAGTGCTTCTCAAACTTTCAATATTGGCGACGCAATATTCAACCATATATTTCATCGCGCTCCCATACAATAACAATGTATTGAATTCATTAATACTATACTTTGACACTAAAACTGCTGTACGTATTTAACGTTTTAAGTGCCACCGGCGTACATAAACGTGTCACTCAGCCGATGCGTTAATTATCCAAGACATATATACGTCTTTCTGAAGTACGATCTTCTGTGCACTGCTAAGCATTAAATTATTCCGAAGGATTTGGAATGCAATAAAAGGACGTTGACAGTGCTTGCGAAGGATTTACATATTTCTGAGAAGATTTTCCTCCCAATGCATACCCATACACTCACCTACTTGAAAACCGGTGGCATTGGGGGGGGGCACGAATCGCGTAACTTTTAATCGGCAGTTAAGGGATCAATTATATACCGAACAAATTATCAAGATAAGAGTTAATTTTTGTTTTTAATTTCATATATGACAAGCACATGGGGTCATTGGTAATTATTAAATTTGTACTGTATAGTTATGTATAATGATACAATTCAGTATTATGTATATTTATTGCATGTAACTTGTATGTAAACTTAGTATTGTTAAAATTAATTATCTAAAGCATTGTGTAGTACTGGTTCATATATAAATGCATTATATCAGTGCAAAGGTGTATTTTATATTTTGTTATGTCAGAATGTATTTTGTTTGTTTATTTTCAATAAATTAATACTTTTTATTTAAAAAAATATCTTTTGTTTTCGACTTTTTAATATGCTCTCGCTCCCCTGGTAAAGTTAGCATGCCCCCCTAGGGGGATGAGCCACAGTTTGAGAAACGCTGGTGTACTGGGATTTCAAAATCGTGTGGGTTTAGATCAGCATTGAAATTCCTTTGATTTATATAAGATGAGAGCTATTTTAGAAAGAGAAGAACCTTTTTTTTCTGTCTCAACCTTTGCTTATGCGAATGAATTCGTGTTACCATTGCTGCCTTTATGTTTTCATTAATACCTTCTTGCGCAAGGGGTTTTGTTAACAGAATCTTCGCAGTTAAATAAATGGGATCATTAAACGTAATCAAATGCGTTTCGGTTACTATCACATCCAAACTGATACCAGAAGATCCAGCGAATAATATACGTATAGCATACATACATGTATGCACTATCTACCAATAATTATTTGGACACGTGTGATAAAAGAGATACACAATATTTATTTATATTCAATAGAAGGTAGAGCTTCCACATGAGGCAATCACAGCATTGATTTTCCGGGGCGTGTTTTCCACAAGTGTTTGGAGGATGTACAATGGTATTTTCTTCCACGAGGCTTGGGGAAGACATGGCATTCTTTCACTGATTTTGGACGGTTGCTGCACCCCATAATTTAGCCATTCAACTCGTCCAAGAGGTTTACTATAAGATAAAAGTCTGGACTCTCGGCAGACCAGTCCATTCAGTTCACCCCATTATCATCATACTAATACATAGTGGACTTCGCAACATGAGAGATGGTGTTATTATCCTGAAAGTAAAAATCATCTAAACCGTAAAATTGCATTAGCGTGGGAAGAACATTTTTGTCTAGAATAGTTTGTTAGAGTTCAGATTTCTATGAATTAGGATCATAGGTTGTAATCCGTTCCAGGGGAAATATCCCCAGACCATAATTCCACATCTACCAAACTTTACTGTAGGCGCAATTCCTTCTGGCAATTAGCATAAGCCGAACCCAGACACTGCCATCCGATTGTAAGGGATGAACCTTGATTCATTACTTTATAGAACCTGTTTCTCCATTCATCTACAATCCAATTTCAATGTGTCTTCCACCAGCTCAAAGGGACAGTATATTTGGATTTCATAATCAAATGATTATACCCGGCAGCCCGACTATTGATACCACGCCAATGTGCTTCCTTTTGAATATAGAAATTATCAATACTTTAGTCTCAGTTTTCTGGAGTACGTGAGACATCAGTTTGGCAGAGTTTTGGCAATTTCTTTGGAGACATCGTTAGTCTATCTCTTAGTTAAATGGTTCTGCTGGATCGAAGAACATTTCGACAATCACCCCTCACCTTCTTTTTAATTACAAAAGTCACTGTTGATTTAGGATGGCTTAACTCATTAAATATGTCCTTTAAAAATCGACCATTTCTATGATATTCGAAAACTACACCCTTCTTAAAGTCAGACATTTCTGAATTTCGTAGCATCTTGAATGTGATTAATGCCAAAGAATTTTATACATGAAAATTAAGTAGAGAAGACGTGAAATAGATCCAAAACGTAAATACCCTCATTTGCATGAGTGTCCCAATACTTACTGGTATGTAGTGTAGATATAGGTAGAGATTCTAGATAATGTATATAAAGAAGAATATAAACTATAGTGTTTATATAATATATATATATATATATATATGCGTGTGAGTAAAGTATGAAGCATATATATATATAGAGAGAGAGAGAGGAAGAGAGAGAGTCGCATAAGAAAAACGGTTAATGCTCAAAAAATATTTCTTTGAATATTTGTATGTGACAGGGCAAGATTTTTTCCTTCTAATGTTTCTAGTTTTATTTCCAAAATTATACTACAGATGCCGTTTTAATCAGCACGCTTGCAAACCAAACAAAAATAACTTAAAATCCCAGTAGCGGTGTTTGAAATATTTTAATGACTAAGAATCATATGACAATACTTTCGATGCCAATTAATCGTAATCAGGAGACAAAATTAGCAGATACTACTTTCTTCAAAGCTTCTGCTCAAGTGCTCTGGGATTTTTTGTGTAAAATTTATCTCAAAGGAAGACTTAAGACTTCAAGTCCAATTAATAGGAGGATTACCATATTCCATTTCTTGGGAAGCAAGTTAAATTTAAAAAGGTATTTGTCGGTTATCAGAATAAATTTCTCTAAGAAACTGAAAACTTCAGCTAACCAGTGAGATGTCACATCATCATGCCATTTTAATGGCCGAAAAACTTACAAGGAGAGAAAACATATAATTTTGATAGCATGTATCATAGTGAAAAACGAGCTCCAATTACATATACAGGGTGTTTCATAAATGATGGGAGTAACTTTAAGGGTGATAGTACACATCAAGACGAGTAATAGTAAATAGGAAACCAAGTGTCCCAAACGTCTTCCGAAGGAGAAAGGAGCCATCAAAGTTTAGGGTCCTAAATTTCAAATGATGATAAAAAACGGGAAAATGGATCGATTCATTTGCGGTTTTCACTAAAATCATTCTTTAAATTAGTATTTTCATTAAAAAAAGTTTTAAAGACAAAGTTAAAAAAATGCCGTTAGAGGGCGCTCTAGACTTTGGAGTACCGAACAACTACCTTTTACCAGTATTTTTTTTATTTTGTTAAATGTTTACAAAAGCTTAGATTTTAACTTGAATTTTGAGCGCAAAATTGAAACCATCGGGAGCGGTTAAGTGGCGCAAATGTAACCGCGTTTAGGGAGGAAAAATTGAAATGCTCGTATGTAATGATCAAAATAAAAAACGATAAAGCAAACTTTAAGAGACGATAGTACAACACCAAAACAAGTAACATTCATCAAAGAAATCATACTCGTAATTTTAACCCGAAGGTGATAGAGGGCGCTGAAACAGATTTCGTTTTAAGAGACAAAAAGGAAACAAAGAACATTTACGTTATAAAAAAAAGTTTAATTAGAAATGATTACAATATCTGTTCGAAACACTGACCATTAGAGGCGATGCATGCGGTACAACGGCGAAGAAGGGATTCACGAACCCTCTGAAACACGCCAGGAGTATCGCGCACCTCTCCTGCAGCTGCCGAAAGTCTGGCGACGAGTTCTTCTGCAGTTTCGATAGGAGTCTCATACATAAGACTCTTCAAGTGTCCCCACAAAAAGAAATCCAGGCATGAAAGATCGGGCGATCGCGCTGGCCAAGGGACAGGACCACTTCGCCCAATCCATTGATTTGGAAAGGTTGCGTTTAGATAATTTCGCACCTCTGGCGCAAAATGAGCTGGTGCTCCATCCTGCTGGAACCACATTACTCGCCGGATACGAGGGGGAACATCTGTTATCATTTCCGGCAGCACCTGTTGCAGAAAGGTAAGATATTTTTTTCCATCCAGGCGTTCTGGCAGAAGATAAGGTCCAAGTAGATGGTCACCAATTATTCCTGCCCAAACATTTATGGAAAATCGTCGCTGATATGCATGTGTAGAAGACGCATGTGGATTTACATCTGCCCATTGGTGGGAATTGTGGGTGTTAAATGTACCGTCACGTGTAAATGTACATTCATCTGTAAAAAGCACAGTTGCACCAAAATCGGGATTTAGGGTGTGCTTCTGCAGATACCAGCGAGCAAAATCCATTCGACGAGGAAAATCCCTTTCAGTCAGTTCCTGGACTCGTTGGACATGAAAAGGATGCATACTTTCATCCTTTAGTACTCGCCATGTCGTGGAGGGTGATACTTCAATTTGACTAGCCACTGCTCGCGTGCTTGTATTTGGATGATCAGTCACCATATCCAGAATTTTTTCTTCCACGGCTACCGTTCTGTTAGACTTCGCACAGCCTGCATTTGAACGTGCACCAAAAAAGGATCCTGTCTCACACAACTGTCTGTGCAAGCGTACAAATGTTTTATCATTGGGCAACCGTCTGTTGGGAAACTTTTTTCCGTATAATCGTCGCGCCTCTGCACTATTCCCATTTGCAGTTCCGTAGATGAAGTGCATATCAGCCTTTTCTTGATTAGTGAAGGGCAACATCTTTCGTTACGTTTGTTCCGTGATTTACACTTGCACACTCGGGTCAATGGCTTTTATCTTAATAACAATTTGCATATGCGTTCTTCTTCTTCCCCATATCACAATTTCATGTTCTTCTTCCAGAATCTTGCAGCTAAAACGCTTGCATGGATAAAATTTGAAGATGCTCTAGCACGTTTGCGTTTGAATTCAAATCATGCATTTTCTAATCGAAGTTGATTGTTTTTATGTTGTACTATCGCCTCTTAAAGTTTGCTTTATCGTTTTTTATTTTGATCATTACATACGAGCATTTCAATTTTTCCTCCCTAAACGCGGTTACATTTGCGCCACTTAACCGCTCCCGATGGTTTCAATTTTGCGCTCAAAATTCAAGTTAAAATCTAAGCTTTCGTAAACATTTAACAAAATAAAAAAATACTGGTAAAAGGTAGTTGTTCGGTACTCCAAAGTCTAGAGCGCCTCTAACGGCATTTTTTAACTTTGTCTTTAAAACTTTTTTTAATGAAAATACTAATTTAAAGAATGATTTTAGTGAAAACCGCAAATGAATCGATCCATTTTCCCGTTTTTTATCATCATTTGAAATTTAGGACCCTAAACTTTGATGGCTCCTTTCTCCTTCGGAAGACGTTTGGGACACTTGGTTTCCTATTTACTATTACTCGTCTTGATGTGTACTATCACCTCTTAAAGTTACTCCCATCATTTATGAAACACCCTGTATATATATATATATAAACCCCTATTTGAAACAGCTACCTGTACAAGTACGGTTTGAGAACAGAGGGATTGTGAAAGTCACACATAATGGTATTTAGTTCCCTTATTGACCAATTTTACTTCTTGACGAATCCACTGAGATTGTGCTTCATATGAAAATCATGTAGAATTCACATCAATATTGTCACAATCATTTCTATCAGATCATTCGTGAACGTGTTTCTTGCTGTGTTTGCATCTTCTGCGGTTATAAAGAGTCACCCATTCAGTATAGTGGTTAGCGAAGATAACTGCTGGGCCGTTTGGGTTCAAATCCTACAGAAGACAGGAATTTTTGTAAATGTATAGTGCCTTTGTGGGAGGGGATGGGGTACTTTGAATAGCCTTCGAGTCGCAAGTCCTCTTATGAGGTTGGTGGATAGGGGAGAGAGGTGGGAGGCGCCTGACCACACCTATGGTGTCCTCCCTCAAAATTGGGGTGTAACTGAGCCTAATCGAATTTTCACCTGTATGGTGCTCAAATTTACGGCTAAAGGCCGGCGTACATCTAGCCCTTTACCACGATGAATTTCGTGGGCCTCGAACTGGCATTGCCAGATACGTGGCAAACAACAACGGTTATAAAGACTGGAACTTACACGTTGTCGTTTCGCAGATCCTGTTTTTCGGATGGATTTGTTAGGAAAGAATGCGATTGCTTCCTCAATGAGCTGTTCATTTGTTACTATAACAGCTAATTAGTGTCGTTCAAAAGATGTGAAGTTCTAATACACAATCTGTTTGTTAAAATTTCTTTTACGATTATCCTCAACCAGTAAACCATTAGCGACTCTGTGGACTTTTTTTGTACTACTCTTCACAAATTGATGGAGCTCCTTTGGAGAGAACTGTTTTTTCTCCGTCGAATAAGTATTTAAAATACTTCCTTACTTAATTTACTATTCAGCTCTCTACACCAGACCTATTCGCAGATGTGACACCCGTTTTAAGTCAAAACATCAATCCCTTTTGTGGCAACAAATTTCGATCATGTACACACATCAAAACTGGAAAGAACAGTAGAAATGACTTGCTGTAACTTTCCTTGCCAAACTTTTGAACTAGAACCGGGAACACTAGAGGAATAAGTAAATTCTCTGCGAACTCTTTCTCTCTGTCAAGGGCATGTTATTGCATTCCAAAGCCTTCAGAATAGTTTTAACGCAAATATAAGAATCGTACTTTGGAAGGAGAGGTATATATATACATCCGGAGCTCCCAAATCACCGATTGAACAAGACAGATATATACGCCGGTGGCATTTAAGGAGTTAACGAACTATATTCTAATCCAGTGGTGAGCGACTAGTAGCCTAACAAGTCAGTATGGAAATCCAATTTTAGCCGAGATTTCTTTCCCGTCTGCGATCAAAGGTTCTTCTTTTATTTTTAAGTATCAGGGAAAAATAAAACCTGAAAATCATCCTACTAAGGGATCATCTGCAGAGTTGGGAGAACGAGGTCACAAGATTTCAAGGATTAAAGAAAAATAATTATAATTTCAATTTATTCTGTTATCTCGTTATTGTTGGAATTAATAAAACACCCAAGGAGTAGGCCATAGTTCCAATCCCAGGATTTCGGGATTACATTACCTAAATCCCGGGGTTGGTCCCGGGATTAGGATTGAACTATTAAATTAAAATACTTACATATTAGTATAGTTAAAACTGCATAATGAAATTGAAAATATAATTAAAAATTGATTAATATTATTTTAATATAAAATAAATAAAATTAACTTGTCATAAAAGACAAATAAAAATAATACATAATGAAATTTAAAAAAAGAAATCATTTTTTCATTTCTTGCATTTTTGTAAATAAGCTTATACAAACACAGCCCCTCCAGCATTTAATCATTCAAATAGCTTCTTATTTTTGTTACATATCGTCCTTCCGAAGAAAATGCACGTTTGGATTCCTTACTAGTAGGTATTATCGTCTGTTAATAGGAGTATGTTCTTTTTAGGTAGTCACCACGTCTCCCTCCATTTTCAAAACAGAGACATTTTTCTTTTTGAAATTTTGATGACAGTGTCTCAAATCTAATAGACTGCATTGGTGCATATACCTCTTAGATAACTTTATTTAGTTCTTCTGGTACACTTAATGGTTTTTATATATAAATTGACCCAGTTACTGAATCAGAATGTGAATCAATTCCATGTGTTACCTCATTTGAAATTGACGATCCAGTTGGATGAGCTATTAGTAATCCAATGGGATTTGAAGTGTCTCAAATCTTCCAAGCAGACCCGCTATTAATTAGCGGCATTTAATTAAAGAAGGAACTGTGACAAAATCTATTCTTGAGATTTTGCTTGTATTATTGTGTAAACATTGCATTGAGCCACTTAAATCTGTGCGACATTCTCCCATACTAAAAATGAAAGCTGTGCATATGTTTTTTTTTTACCTATAGCACACACACTTATAATTACACAAAAAATTCTACTTTTATTTTTCAAAAAGAAATCTATAATGTTTTGAAGTATTAAATTCTTAGAAAAATTTTTGAGAAACAATTTCTTAAACATAATAAACTAGATTTCGGGATTGGAAAAAAACCCGAGATCCCGGGGCTGAAACTCCTACTATATATCTTCCAAAAACTCTAAATACCTCTGTCCAAGTTAGCTGACACCGGATATTCTGAGGATGGGAGAATTGTCAGTTTTCTGATGGGGAGAAAGTTACTTGAGAAAATAAGAACAAACAAATATCAAATTTAACGGTTTAACATACACACACCCCTTGAACCCTTCAAGGTTCAACATTTAAGAAAACTATTATTAAACGTATACAGTAGGAAAAAAATAAATAAGATACGTTTAATGTAATACCAGATTCACTATACTTTGAAAAAAAATTCAAAATATAATTCACAGACAAAAATTAAATCCCTTGATTAGTTATTTTAATCCCGGGATTTGAAAATCCACCGGGATCCCGGGGCTGCAAACCCTAGCAAGGAGAAATAATAAGAACTTACTAACTTACAGTCGGTTCATGGCGTGAAGGAAATGTTTAATTCTTTAACATTGAACATTTTACAAATGTTTGTCAACTGAAAAAATCCCCATGTGTGAAGAAATTTACGAGGAAATTGCTCTTTAAATTTATTCGCCCTATATTTGTGAGCAAAGTTTTTCTTCATGAAGATCAACAAGAGTTAATCTAGATGCAAGATATATGACATAACCTAGTAAGTTGTGATGGGAATTTAAACAAAAAATTTCACTCCCGACTTTAAAAAAATGAAGAAAAGTATGGTAGTTGCCTCATTAAGCAGATTCTAAACTTAAATGTTTTTGCAGCAATAGTTTTTATGAAATTAGCATAGTAAATAAACTTAATGTAACTCCCACTACTTTACATAATTTATATATATTACTTTTTACAATAATGGAATCATTTTAAATAGGTATTCTCCAAACATGCAATGTAACCCGAGAACCAAAATAAGTGGACCACCTATGTTGCAATTTGTATTTTTCGTAACCAATAAAGAATAATACATTTATAAATTATTTCTTTGGATATAAAGAAGAGGTTTTTTAGTTTACTAAACTTGAAACATTTTTAGGGACGAATAACGTAAGATATTTGTTTAAAATAAATATTCCTAAAAATATACATATTTTTAGGAATATGTATATTTTTTCAAGAGTTCTGCATCGATATAAAAATATAGCTACAGATTCAATGAATAAAAATAAAAAAAAATCATGAATAAACTTTGAAATATCTGCTTTTCCATCAAATTATATACGCAAAGAATCAGATTTTTTTCAAAGTTGTAGCTTAAGATTTGATGAGAGTAAATACAATAAAAAAACAAAATGCCTCACCCTCCTATTATTTGAATTGTTCAAAGCGTGTTTTTGAAAGGGAAAAAAATCTTGTAACTGCTAATGAGATTTTTACCTTCTGTTGTTCTCTTTAATTGAAAAGTGTCTGAAAAAAAATTCCTTGAATGCATTAAATTTAGTTTCGCCAATTACTTTTCGATAAAAGTTTTCCTGTTTTTATAATTGGGATACTGCAATCAAATTTTATTATTCAGCTTGCATTTGCTTGAGCAGAAGTCTTAGGATAAGACTAAAGAAACAACTGAATCTGAAGAAAACAGTGTTATTTTTTCAAAAAGTTTTAAAAAAAGGCTTTGCATTTTACAAAACAAATTTCTTCTATTGGATTGCTATCCTTTTTACAGACATTGACTTTTTTATGTTTTATAATAGTTATGTACATCAATGATTTCAACTATTTATTCTTTAGTTATTTACACTTCTTTACAGGGTCATGAAAATTTTCATCATAAATTTAATGAACAAAATATTTTAATCAAAGAGATGTACTGTAAATTGGTTGCCACTGGTAAGTTTTTTTCCCAAGAATATTTCGTAACAGCGAACGTAGCTGTCAAAAAAAGATAAGTAAATAAAATGTTAAAATTGTTGTAAGTATTTGAACTTGTCATTCCAGTGTTTGTGGTGGTTGGAAAAAATGTGCTATTTTTGGATTTTTTTTGTTGCAAATTTGAAACTTTTTGCTAATTAAAGTGATATTAAGTGGAATAAAGGTTTTTTTTTTTTGTGTGTTTCTGTTTTTTTCTGTACAATTTTTATAGCATGCCCCAGATAATTTTCCTAAATCCATGTGGCAGAAATTTACATCACCATGCAATCGCTGAATTTCTGATATATGATGAAAATGTTTTTATTATATGTTTATTTTAAGTTATTTTGAAGAGCATTTTAGAAGAGAGGGGCATTGAAGATTTCTTAGACCAGTTAGAAAGCGTTTGCCTATGAGAAGATGGCCTTGAAGGTGAAAATTATGACGACGAGCATCCCTATGCAGAGGAAATTAGAATGATAAGAATCATGTTTTTTCAACTATCATCGGGAATAAAAATGATAGAATAATATAATTTTTTTATTTATTTTGCACAGAGTCTAACATGTGGAAATTTGCATGATGATGGATATTTCCATCATACTGCTTTTTAATTATTTTACATTATATATTTATACTAGATTTTTTTAAACAATTTTTCGTTTATCTAGAGTGAATTATATCACCCTGATTTATTTCGCGCAAAAAAGAAAGAACCATTCAAAGAAGGGTAAATTTAAACATAATTTCCTAAATAGTAAATGTGGCGGATAAATCTAATGCTTTTGTTTCATAAATAGTTAGTCGAAAAGATGATTTTCTGAAACTACATCATCTTTAATAATTGAAATGAGTTCACAAGTGTAACTAGCTGTATTAAGGTCTAATGGGGCATGTGAGCTATAAAACTGAGGTGTTTTCTCATTATTTGCCCTATTTATCCTCTATTAAAGGAAATACAAACTTTATTTTTTTCTTATAATCTCGTTTGCTTACTGAGATAGTTAAAAGTTACTTGATGTTGATTTAGTGGCAGAATTTTAAATTCAAGTGATTAGTCAGAACAGAAATTCCCAAAAGATCTTTACTTCGGAATGACTGAAATGACTCTACTTGCTTCTAAACTTCTAAGGGGACGATGGACCATTAAAACAAAATTTTTAAATTGTTATCTTAATTAGCTGAAAATGGAATTAATATAGTAATTGATTACTATATTTTACAATTCAAATGTATTTGAAAAGAACTATTACAAACTAATTTTTTTTAAATAATTGAATTTTTTAAACTAATTTTATAAAAATGCTTCTTGTGCATTAGTTTTTCAGATATGTACATAATTTTTGTTTTATTTACATATGAACTACGGCAAAATATATGTGTGCATGATTTTAAACTCTTAAAAAATTTGATGAAAAAATATAAATTTTTCATACTGTATGAAGTAGTTCACCAATTATCACGTATCTAATGTATTCAAAACAACACAAAACATAATCGCTACATTTTTTAGAAAACTAATGCACAAGTTTGTGAATTGTATCATCTTTAAAAAATTGTGAAAATTCGAGACAGATGTGACGTATAATTTGACGTAAGTACGTAATTTCACGTAATTAAAGTAAGGAGCCTATTACTTAACAATGAAAAGAGAAAATTTAAAAACTACATTACTTCACAAAAATATAAGGAATATTATTAGTATAAAAAATCAAAATTGCAAGTTTAACCAAAATTTGATATCGTGAAGGTCCACAGAGCATGGAGACTCATATAACGTTAAATATATATTCAAGGTTTCTCCCATAATTTGCTCCAAACTCAAAATATTGAGATCATCAATCATTTGTCTATTATTTTAGATGAAGTGCAACAGTTATTAATAGAATCAAATATACAACAGAGTGAATCATTCGCAAGTTTATGTTTTTTTTTCATGGTAGTTAAACCGAATCACAAATTGCTTACTAATTATCAAATGCCAAACAATTATTATACTTTTTCTTAAATAATAATTATATGCAAACATTAATGCAATTTTACTTTACAGACTACATTTTATATTTAGAAATTAACATCTCAGTGACATTATTTAGCTTAATTTTTCACTTTTAAAACACTATCTAATTCTAAAATAAGAGAAACTTTTAAAAATCCAGACTATATTTTTAGGGTGTAATGTTAAGTAAAGAATAGATGCAACCACAAATGCCACATAGCCAGTATACCTAGATCATTCCTTATTTCCGATGAATGTATTATCAGATCTTTCAAAACATTTCTTCCTTATAATGAGCGATGAAAATTGCAATCTCATCCAATTACAATGCACCAGTCAACAATGGAAGTGAAGGTAAAATATTAGCCTGAAGCAAGTGACGCCTTCAATTGCTAACAGGACATCCATTCAGAGGTAATCTCACGAAAGATCATCGGGAACACCTTCCACAAATATTGCGTACCAGAGACATGGTTAGAATTCATTATCATGTGTCAACTCTGAAGCAACGTGAATTAGTTTTAATCCCAATGGAATGTACATAATTGAAAGTCTGAAAATAATTGCTCCGGTGAAAGGTCTGAAATCTCAAATTGTATGGTATTTGGTGTTTGATGTGTGGATTTTCTCAACGGTTACGCTCTGAGTTGATGAAAATTGATTGCTCATGTGCTCTTGTTTGGAGTATGGAGAAGTAATGTCTTTATAAATTGTTATTGTTTTCTTTCTTTGTGGGAGTATTATAGAGTCTATCACGTAAAACACCTAGATAACAACCATATGCAACATTTATAAATATATTCTTATGAGTGTTTTTATTGATATAGTGTTCAAGAGAAATTTAAATAGTACATTGGAAAACAAAGACTTATACCTTTACAATACGTTTAAGTATTTGATACAATGTAAAATACACACATTCTATATTTTGAATTTAAAATATGATAACAATTTATGATCGAAAAGTTACTTATAAACCTTTTCTGAATGCTCATGAATTTGTTTTTTAAGATAGAAAGGTCAATTGATAAGACAATTTGCCTATATATAATAAATTAAGACAAAATATTATGTGTGATCCTATGCAATTTATTTTTTTCTAGTTTCATAAATTGGATACTTTGAAACAAAGATGTTGGAAAGAATTTGTGATTTTTTATAATTTTTAAATAATAAAGCAACAATATTTCTTATTTTGGATTCACTCATTTTGTACAAGTAACAGCTATTCTACAAAGCCATATTTTTTTTATAACTGCAGTGGAACAGAGCAGAGAAGCAACATGAATTTTTAAGCCTTTGTAAGCCCCATTTTATGCATACTTGATCCCTCAATACATTTAAGATTATACTTAAATATGGGCGTATATAGATAACACACAGATATTTATGAATTACAAACACTTTAAAGACTACTTAGGAGATCAATGGTGTTACATTTGGTAGTGCTGTTTTATATAGAGAGAGAGGAAGAGTATAATTGAGAGAGTTCTATATCAAATATTTAGTTTGGTAGCAGTAATTGCATATTAAAGTGTTGTTTGAGAAAAGTTTTGAAGTTTCAATAAAGATAGGGGAACAAACAACAAGTATAAAGTGAAATTCAGAATACTTCCTCAAATAGAGACTAATCTACGACTATATTTGAAAAATTGAGTAAATAAAATATCTTGATAATTTCAAAATAATGATTCACTGGTGCATATTTAAAACAAAATACAAGATATCCTCTATTTACGACCAGATTTAAGATGTTAGTCAAAATGATCTTTCGTCAAATTTATACATTTTTCAATACTACTTTCATTCAAAAAGATGTTTTTAAACCGAAGGAGGAAAAAACACTATTATTTAATCCACATACGTGTACTTATGAAACATAATGTAAAAGCAAGATAATATATACTCTGTTGTAAGTTGTATGTAGTTTATTTTAAAATTTATGTTTTTTTATGTTCGTAAATGGAAATGGTTAACAGTTGCATAGGTTCTAAATCAAGAAAAAGGTGTAATGATTTTCAAAACGACTTAATAAATAATATTTGGCTCATCAGTATAATGTTAAGATATCTAAAACTCCTTCTGAACCATCGAAATGCATCTTTATGTAATGTCTATAGAAATACGTTAGAGAAATTAAAAGGTATTTTTCAAGTAATTGCCTAAGATTCTTCGAAATCATTACATTGTATTTTCTTAAATAATTTATTTAGTTTTATTATAACCCATATTATTTTTATGGGGACATTACTGCTCAGTACAATAAATGTAAACAAAAAAAAGAATTACACTGGATGCAAAGTATATAAAATGCTCGATACAGAGGCACACATTGCATAGAATATAAGTGGAAAACCAATCATAATGGATAGTATGCAACCCGTTATTGGCCCAACATTTAGAATGGATAATACACATTAAATCCACTAAGGGTGAATGACGTCACATTGGCGTAGTGTGGAGATTTGAGGAGTAGGGTACCTCTCAGTTGTCGTATTCGTCTCTTAACTGAGGTTTAAAATTACGAAGTATACCGTCAAAAGCTCTCATGAAGTTTCAAAGGGTGGCGATAATAAACATTCAATCGAATCGAAAAAATATTTCTTCAAAGTAAATCATAATAGAATTACTTTTTCTTCTTTCAGAAGAACGCGTTGTTGCAAAAAAAAATGCCTAGACGTCGTCAACTGAGGCAGTTCTAAAAAAAGTGATTTTACAAGAGCCAGGTGATTGAAGAGATAAATGATAATTAGACCATATGTCCCTGTCTACTGACAACCAAGCATGCAAAACTGTGGTACGCTAATTGTACCGAAAATGGTTGCGATAAAGAAATTGGGTCCGTAAAACATTTTCTCCTCCAAATTGCAGCATGGACAAGTTGTCGTTGATGCTCCCATATCGAAAAAAGTTATTGTTAATCGTCTGATGGCTAATGACCTGCAATCAATGCGTCTTTTATGAAGACTGTCGTTTACTTCATAACACATCAAAATGCTCCACTTGCTACGGTGCTGAGCTATAGCGATGGAATGGCACGGACTCAGTCTCACGCACTCAACGTCTCCCTCTTATATCTGGAGACTAATGTTTTAATTATTCCTCTTAAATAGCTGGAATTCCGAATTAAGTATAAAAAACAAAGTTCTTATCTATACTGCCGTTATACGTCCCATCATAGCCTATGCTTGTCGGGTGTGGGGATACGCCGCAAAAACTAATATTAATATTCTTAATACTCTTCAAAACTCTACTATCAGGATGATCGTAAAAGGAACTCATTAAATAAGAAATAATAATAACCAGAAAGCCATTAAAATTGATAGCTTTAAATCTTATATTTAAAAAATAACTAGAAACTTCAGCTCTCTACTTCATACTAGCAATATAAAAATGTTAAATCTTCACGACTACAATCCCAATATTACCACTAAAAGACCAAGAAGAATATTTCTCGATTAAAAAAATTCACCATATTTTTTAATTAGTAGTGGAATTTTATTTATTGCACATTAGTTTTTGCTAAGTCTTAAACTTTAAATTTTTGTATCTGTATCTCTCACTACTGGACAAGACCTACCATATTCTACATTGTTAGATGTTTGAGCAGCCAATCAGAGCCAATTTCCTCACATGCGAAGATCCAATCAGAAAGAGATCACTCAGCTCTCTCCTATGTACCCGGGAATTTTCGAACGATTGGCTCAGCCAATCAGGAACTTCCATCTCAAAGCATGAGAATGACAACAGTCGACTCCATATCTATCTCCAGATATGGAATTGAGGACCTCAAGAGGGCCATATGCCCAGTAATATCACCGTAAGTCTCCCTCTTAGTGGGGCATGGTAAAATTAGAAAGTGTTGACCTCTCTGTGGTGATAAAAATGTCGGGGGCACTACTCTACATTATTGCCTCCCCCGCTGCACTGCTGACAACGTTTGACAATTTTACCGTGATCCGCTGGCAGGGGACGTTAATTGTTTAAATTTTAGATTGTTTTGCTTTAATAATTTTAACTTATTGTATTTAAACATTTCTTCCGAATGAAATACAATAATACAAAAAATGAATACAAAGAGATTTCCATAAAACGTCGCTAAAACACCAGATAAATGCACCAAAGTAAATAAAATAGAAATAATTTAATGTTCATTGTGCGATACTGTACTATTTAATCTGCGAAATGGTTGCTGTTAGTGGCAAAGAGTTGGGCACCTCTGATGTAGAGGGTCTTAAGTGGATTAAATCTGTCATGGCGCAAAGTCATCTAGTTTGCGTGGTGTGCGAAATTGCACAGTTTGACACAGGCTCAGTTGCATTTTTCGTCTCTTGACCGATATTTAAAATTTAAATGTTCGTCACAAATTGTCCTTGTGTTACTTCAAAGTGTAGCATTAAAAAGCAATAGCAAATAGTAAATAAGTAAAAATGTGAGTACTTAATATGGGATGAATGTTTTATTTGCTTTTGAAGTGTCTATATAGAAGCGAAGAATAGCCTAAATTGTCTCAAATTATTTTCAAAACTCATTATTTGGAAGGATCCAATTTTTGGTATTCATTTAGTTTAAAGTCATAAAAATAGGATGTATCAGGCAAGTTCGTAAGCAGAATTAAAAAGAAATAAACAAATTATGAATAACTATTTCGTAAAATTTTATCAGTTAATTTCAAATTCGACACTTATTTATCAAGAGAAAAAACCCTCACGTTCTTAAAAAATTAGTATTCATAAAAAAAGATATTTATAAGATGTTTATAAGAACGGAATGTAAAGTTCTGTTAAATTACTCACAGATATGCCAAAATCCATATGCATATTTGACTGAAGAGAACATTTTTGATACTGTCTTCTCTTGAGTTGGTTACATTAGCTTTTAAATTGTACAAATTCCATTGTACATTTTTACAATAGTGTAATGATTACGATTTCTATCTACATGAATACCTATAAATTTGGACCATATTTAGAAAAAGGATAATAACGTACTCCAACTGAAATTTTACTTTAGTAGTGTTTTCCTTTCAAAAACTATACACAGTTGAGTTTTTTTGAATTTTCTGATTTAATACATAACCATGCGTTTAAAAAAAGTTACTTCTTAGTTCAAAAAATAAATAAACGTAATAATAAAACAAGAAGCTTTGGTATTTTATTTTATTCAATTTCATTTTAAGAGCGTAGTCTTAAAATTCTCCACATACAATATCTTACGTGCGCATAATATATTTAATTTTGTATTTTTCTTACTTGGAAAAATATTCCTCTCAATCTGTATGTTATTAGATATTAAGTGATTCGATTCTTCGCCGGAGAATTTGAGAACATACAACAACTCCGACAATTTTACGACAACGATAGACGCTAATGCAATATCATTGTTTTCGGGATAGTCTCACAATGCAGTATTAAAATACAGGACACGTCAAAAGTTGAATTCCGGAGTATTTAATAATAATTTCCTTGCTGTCCAAATCGAACATGGATACTTCAGAACTTACGCATGCATTCATAGCATCTCATTTATATCACAGCATCCCTCTCATCTTTTATACATGCCTCGTTTTTTTATCAATCCTCGTTCGCGGGTTATGTGATCATACAGAAATTCTTTACTAGATAACATACACACGGTGAATTTCATTGCGTCCTTTGAGGCTCTATCAGCAAGACAGCCAAGAATAACAATGATAAATGAGAACGACTGTCAAAACCAATTTCCATTATCATTTTTCGGTCGAGACGCAAAAGCATTGTTATCGCTGTTTGTTCAGTTCGTGTTGGAATTTTCGAATGTCTAATCGATAAAATCTTTAGTGAATAAAGCTCGGAGTTGTCTGATTTTGCCCAAGCTTTAAAACTAACGATAAAGTTTTGCAATGCAAATGAGATACAAATGGAGACCCTCCTTTAAATACCTTCCCTGGATAAACACTCAGCCCCGTTGAAAACAACTCAAAAGATAAACTTTCGCCTTTTCAGTAGGAGTGTAAATATTGCCAATGGAAACTTCTCACGTATTTCATATATATTTAATGACCACACGGGATGAATATGTAGCTGTAAAGATAAGTTTTTTCCCCCAAGTAAAAAGAAAACACATTTTGTGAAGGTAACACTTCTGGCAACAGCGGAGTGTGAAGCTAAATTTAATGGATTTGTCGCTTAAAACAAGTGTTTTTGAAAGATTGCTAAAAAATAATATTCCAGAAAAGGAATCTCATTTCATCATGATGAAACTACTTTTAAAGCTTCAGTAATCATAGGAAAGTATAAAATGTTTGCCTGCAAGGAATATAAATGAAGTGAATTGATGCTTCAGGACTTTAAATATGATATGGATTGGTTATAGAGGACTCTGAATGGATGGGGACTCATTTTTTAATGCAGATAATAATTCGTTGGTTGGTATATTATTTCAAATAACGAACCCATTTAAAAAAATGCCTTAAAAGAACTTAAATGCTGACTCATTAGATATTCTATTGGGATTTTATGTATTTTATCTAAAACTTTTTATCGTTTAGAAAAATGACTAACAATAAATGCACACACACACACATTGTTACCTTTTTCATTTAAAATTAGTATAAAGAATTAACAGGTGTATAGCAAAATTAAATAAATAAATTTTAAACCCATTGTAATATAATAATATTAAATGCAATTTAAATACAAATTGAGGTAATTATAATGAATATTGAGACAGATGACAGGGGAAAAAAAGTAAAAAGTTATCCGAAGATTACCGCTTGGAACCCAAATTTATTTTTTGTATGGAATCCGATGCACAAATATAATATTTTTCTTATTATACTAAGGATAGAGATAAACATAGAAAAAATATGTACTATAAAAAATAACACTTTTCTCCTCTTGAATTTAAATGTATTAATAGAGAAAATACTTAATATAATTACTATTTATCTGATACTACCGGGTATTGTACTTTGCTTATCAACATACATAGCTATTTTTTACAAATGCAATTTTATTTCTTGAGTTCTTTTGTGCATTGTAACCAACACTTTTATTAATTTATTTTCAATCTAAGTTAACTTTTAATTTGGCTTTACAAAGTTGCTTCAATAGATGTTTCAAGCAGTCATATAAGCTTTCAAGTAAAGCACACAATTTAAGATAATGCAGATAAATATTCGTATAAATATTAAAAAAAAACAATTTTGAATCTATATAAACAGATAAATAGCTTTTTGTTGGAAAAAATTAACTAAGAAAATGAAATAAATCTTGCAATTTTTTACAACCGGTAAAGTTATATGAACCGGTTTTGTAGCAATTTTAAAAAAAAATAATTAATTTACAACATAATTTATTTAAATAAAAGCATTCTAGAAATTTAAAAAAATAGACCCGATTCCATATATATTTTCCTTTTAGGAAGTGATTTAATAAATCCATTGAATATAACAATATAGAACTCTAAAACTTGAAATATTTGCCTAATTCCTTTGTTTTTTTCAACTCATTCAGGAATTTCTTAAAATAAAATGTGATAGTTGGAGATGAAAATTGTTATTTATCTTAAATTTAAACTTGGTAACATATGGAAATCTCATAATATTTTAAAACTATCTAGTATAAAATGACTTTTTTGTTTCCTTACTTATGCATACCATTTAGGCCGTTGCAGCCAAGTGGTCAAGGCATCCGATCATGGCTAGCGTGTCATGAGTTCGATCCCAGTACCACTGAAGACCCGCCGTGTAGGGGAGCGATGCACGTTAAATCTGTCGACAGCTCAAACGTCCTCCCGTTGGTGTGGTATTGTAGTTAGGAGAGAGGTGTGCCAGCGCAGGTGTCATCCGCGTCACTTGACCATGGTTCAAAATTACGCGGACCGTCGCCAAAAGCCCTCGTGTAGCTAAACAGTGCGACGTTAATATTCACTCACTCACTCACTCACTATTTATACCATTTTCGAATATTAAAAAATTTAATTGTTAGGCATTTCAATAACGAAGAGACAAATTGGTAGTTACGCATTATACCATCGACATACACAACAAAATTAAAATGCATCACCAGTTCAGTAGCTCCTGCCAAATATATTATCACCGTTGGTATTATTATTATTGTGGAGGAAAAATTTTTCACTATTGGCTGTATATCGCAGATTTTGGCGACGTTCTTGATTTCATGCATTTGGTCGATGATGTAATGCGTACCTAACGAAATATATTATAAAAGTTAAATAAATAATACTAATTATGTAATATATATATAAATGATTTTTCTTCAAAGTGATCTGTAATGATAATTTTAATTTAATGTTGCTTTTGTAAAGGACCGTATTTATTAGTAGAAAAATTTCTACATATCTGAGAGATTATTTGCATAGTTTAAATATTACAAATAGGAATAATTTTCCGTTTTACTTGTGGAAATCTTAACAAGCAGACTTTATTGGCGACAGCTCACAATATACTCATAAAGTACGCTAATAAATTTTTGTACAAAGAATTTTTTACTTCAGCGGTAAGAACAGCTCAATTTTTTTCAAATGATTACCAGCGGGAATATTCCGTTTGGCATCGGTTGTATCATTTTTGGCGATTTTATCGCCTGTGCCAGTGAAATGAAAAGTACAAAATACGTTAAAGCCATCCTTACTAGAAAATATATTAATATATGTAGCAACAAAAAACTTTGAAATGATGCAGAGAAATTTAAACAGAAATTGTATTATACAGTATATTTTCTTATTAAAAATGTGAATTTAGTTTTAATATTGATAAAATTGTTTCTTATGTTATACGAGGTGAAATATCTTTATAATGTAGATCATTTCATAAAATTATTATTTTCGTTTCAATAAGCTCTAAATCATAAAAATAACAGATAACATGTATTAGACATTTTGAGTCATAGGCACATTCGTATTTTCTCAGAACTTTTTCAATTTTTCATTCTATTTTTATACACCATAAAACTCCTTCTTCACCATTTATTAAATTTATTTATCGTTTCAAAAAATTCAGAGGTTTTTTAAAATTTATTATTTTATTTTTTCAGTTCCCTGTAACAATCTATTACGTATCCTTATCTCGTTGAAGTGAATTGAGACACTTTCTTAAGAGTTGAAGAGAACAAAAATTTGTCCCAAATAAACTCCCCATGAATTCCAGGTATCATTTTTCAGAGTCGTAATTCCTCTAAGGCTTCAGCGAAGGTTTCCGATGTGAAATGAAGGGTAAAATGACAAATTTGCTCATTGTGACATGAACTGGATTCCTAGTGCGAAAGGAACGATTTATATAGCTTTTGCTCCTTATCATTTTTTTAACTTGACACGTTTTTATTGAGAAGTTAGCTTAAAACTGATTTAATAGTGGGTGTTTTGTTATTTAATAAATGATAGATGATGTTGGTGTAACTAAATTGATTACATTTCGTTTGGTCAATGTATGTATGTGTGTTGTGTAACAATTTATAAAAATATTTTTTCAATATAATTTTTAATCTTATTTATTTCAAAACAGAACAAAAATGTTCAGAAAACCACGATAAGAATGGTTGTTTTATCAATTATTAAAGTGGCTATAAACCATACATACCGTATGTATCCGAATAAAAGCGATCCTTGTATATGCCGTGAGTACGTTTTTTCCTCCAAAAATTACCCACCCCCGAATTTTGCAAAAATTATACAAAAGAAATAAATGAAGTAAAAATTGCTGCCAGTCTGGCTAAATGGGAGAAATATTTTACAAGCAAATTGCTGTGCGATGCCAAAAACTTTAGTTTTATTTATGGTAATCCTATCTGAAGTTAACACATTTATTATTTCTTTTTATTATTTTGTACTCTATTTGTGCTAGTCTTATATTTTGCGTCATTTGTTTCTTGAGAAATGAGCGAGGAGAAATATTCGAATACGAAAAGTGATCGATGACCTTTCCCCTCCCCCTCTGTGGGAATAATTCTTCATACGATTAACATATACTTTACTTTTTTCATTTGTCATATCATTTTACATCTTTAAATAATTTAGTGGTTTCTTATCTTTAATAATACCTTAGATTATGCAAACAAAAAAAAATCTTATAAGTGTAAGAAGAAAATGAATGAAAACGTTTTTTTTTATTTAAAAATAAATTTTGGCAATGTGTTATATTGTACTTATTTTGTATAATTATATTTATCACATAGATTATGTTCATGTTTTATTAATATCGATATTATACATGCAAAATTATAACCATCCATATCGATATTATATATACAAAAAATAAAAAAAAACCATGTCGATACTATATATATACAAAAATAGAGCCATCCTTAAATGGGGCCAGTAGAGCAGCATTTTTATCCTCAAGTCATGAAATACCAATATTCATGAATAAATAATTGTTACGGTTAGATTATGTATCCACACACACACAAAGAAAACTTTCTCTAATGAAAATTTTCAGTCAAAATTTACATCAAGTATTTCAGTATCTGTATGCAATAATAAATAATTATACTGTTGCATATCATGTAAATAAAACTATATTGACAGAATATAGTGTATTGTATTATCCTAATGAGTAAGCTATGCTGTCATTGAAATCATAAATAAGAGGCTGTATAACATTAGGCAAATTAGACGGCATGCTTATACATTCGACTGACTGGAAATGCCTGCAAGAGGCAAATGATAGAACAATTGATCAATAGCAGAAGTTCAACGAGTACAATAAATCATGTTTTCTGCAGCACAATATTCTCATTTGGAATGGTATATGTCATTTACCTGAGTGAGAAATGATATGGGGATGAATAAATAGACCATTCGAAGAGAGGAGTATGCTTCTGTAGAATATAGTTTGCTGTGAAACTATCTAATACCAGTGCGGAATGTAGCTTTCAGATTGTTCAGAAATATTATAATGATCTTAATTAAGATTTAATAATGTTAATTGGATATCTAGGATATCTCATCTTGCTTAAATGCAGTAGGAATCAGAATTAATCGAGTCTGGTAGTTGTAAACTTATGTCATAATTTAGCGGATTATTCTAGTATTGTGTTTGTAATAAGGATCATTTAATATTGCTATAACTCGAATGGAGTACACCCGTTAAATATTGGCTTTTTGAAGTCAAATATGTAGTTATTTGAATTAGAAATTACATGGGTTTAAAGTTAAATCAAGTCTTTTTTTGTCATAGTTACAAAAAACAAAACAAAAATGACGCAATACATTTTTAATATATTGTTTTTTTTTAAAAAGCAAACATACATAAATCTCCAATTTTAGAGACACATTTAGAGTGTCAAATTAAATTAGTTCATTCATGCTATCATATTTGAAGAAAAAGTAATTTTCAAATTTTAACTTTTTTTCTTCCATTCTTTTTCTGGCAATTTTAAAATTTTTTTAAAAAAACGTATTTTTAATTCAATTTTAAATTTGAGGGTGAGTCAGAGAATGAGTTTTCCCTGTCGACTGTGGTCTGAGTTGCGTATGAAAGTCAAAACATAGAATGAGACATTAATGATAAAACATAACTTTTTTTATCCACATAAGTACCGAGTACATTAAGGCATTTGTCATACTGCTTGAAAGCTTCAAATAGCTCTCAAGGAAAAACACGGGGCTTTGCATACAGAAGAAGTGTGTGGGCAAAAGTCAACACAGCAGGTGAACGAGCAAGACATGGATACACCATTAGGTAAAGGTCCACGGCAATCAAGCAGATGACGTTGTTTCAATGCCTCCACAATGTGGAGACCAACCTCTCAGTGTGTACCTGGTAGATATGGAGAAAAAGAAGGGAGAGAGCTGTTATCTGCTATGACAGCGTTTCTCAAACTGTGGGGTGCGTCCCTTAGAAAGTGATAACTCTAAGAGAGGGGCGCGAGAATATTGAAAAGTCGAAAACAAACGATTATTTAAAAAAGTTATTAGTTTACTGTAAGTAAAAGAACAAAATATATTGTGCCATAACAAAAATAAAATACACATTTACACTCATATAATACACTTATAAATGTATCAGTCAGTACAATGCATTTTATAATTAATTTAACAATACTAAGTTAAGAACAAGTGTGATAATTACCAGTGACTGTATGGATTTGTAAGGCTTATTATTAATCCATTTGCTGCTTATTCAAAGTTACGCAATGTGCTTCTAAATACCACCATTTTCTACGTAGGCGCGCGTATGTAATGTATTGGGGGGGGGGAGAGAAAAGGGATAAAAAAGCAGATCCTCTGAAATAAGTAAATCATTCGTAAACACAGTCAAGGTCATTTTATTTCAATCCAAAACCTTCGGAATAATTTTATGGATAACAGTGCGGAGTAAATATCGTACTTCGTAAAGACTTATCTATACGTACAGAAAATTAATGCTTTGGATGAGCGAGACGTTTATATACCCCGGTGTTACTTAAGAGATTGAAATCGTATTGTAGCTTTAACGTCAAATTATAGTATTATTGAATACAATACATTTTTGTTGTATGGAGGGGGCGATGAATATTATGGTTGAATATTGGGTCTAGAATATTGAAAGTTTGAGAAGCCCTACGCTATGAATAAGTACTTGTAGTATCAGGAGCAGAAATTTATAACTGGTTCGTGGAAGTCTATGGGCTAGATATGATAAAGAAGCAAATGATGCCACCAGCTCAATGATAGACGACCGCAACGACATACCGAAACCTGGACGGGCACTACAGAAGAAAATGTGAGGAAGGTGAATGACATGATTAAAGTGAACCGGCATATCACCACAATGGAACAGCGGAAGGACTTAGAATCGGACATGAGCGAGCTCACAAGATCATCAGCGACATTCTTGAATACAGGAACGTGTCAGGGCGATAGTGTCCCGACACAACTGACCCCGACACTCATGGAACAATGCCTGGGCTTTAGAATGGAACATTTTGTGCGTTGCCATAACGATGGTAATGACTTGTTGTTTTGGATTGTGATGGGGGATGATTCATGGAACCACCATTTGACACAAGAAGTGAAAGCCCCCCTTTGTATGTAGTTCAAACGTTAATCATCAACTGTTCGAAAGAAGCTCAAAACAATACTCCCTCTGTTGCTAAGGAGGTATTGTTGCTGGACTTTTTAGAGGTTGAAACTGTAAATGCTACGCGGTACTGTGATATCCTGTCAAAATTGAACGAAGCGATTCGGAAGAAAATGCTTAGGCCTCTAGTCAGATCTGGTTTCCTGTTGTTGGTTGACAATGGGAGCAACACTTGCAGACGGCAACACAAAACTGCATTGCAACTCTTGGTTAGGAGCCCTACACCATCCACCATATAGTCCTGTTCTCGCTCCAAGTGACTTTCATCTGTTTCCGGTCTTGAAGAATAATCTCGCTCGAAGGCTCTTTGGAAGCAATGCTGAAGTCAAACAAGATGTTAAACGCTTCTTCCTTATGCTAAGCCCTGAATTTTTCATGGAGGGCTTTTTGAAGCTTATCAAGCGGTATGCCAATTGTCTCAATATACTTGGTATTTATGTGGAAAAATAAAGTTATGTCTCATCTTTAATGTCTCAGTCTATGTTTGACTTTCATACACAACTCTGACCAAGGTCGACAGGGGAATCTTATTTTCCGACTCACCTTCAGTCGTAAGACCAACGGAAATCTATCATTAGAAACTACTTTTTTAAACAAGAAAAGTAGAACTAAATATACATATAAATCCCTTTAATGTTTCACATTTAGTACATCTTCAATTTCCTTAGATAGGAAGTATCAATAGATTTCTCACTATAAAGCAACACGAGAAATTTGGGTGGTGGACCTCTTAATTTCGAACCATGTTCCTGCACCGAGAACGACTCCTGAGTTGGCAGCCCTCCTGTCCAAACGTCCACTTCATGCTAATGAAGATGTTTTGTCGTGTCCCTGTCCTATTTTGGACAGAGTTCACACCGCCCGACATGTCTCTAAGTGTAGGAGGAAACATACCATCACCAACAAAAGCCATAGCAACAATTATTTATTTAAGGCAGACAAACACAAATAAAAAGCGCAAGTTCAATTTATAAGTGGAAACCTCGGAGTGATTCCCTAATACCTCGATTAATCCTAATACTCAAATCTAATATTCAAATCTAATATTCCCGTCTAAGTAATCGCAGCTATCAGAATGAACAAGGAGACGAACTCTTGCTAACCTCAGGTCGGTACTGAATCTAATTCCTTTAAAGATTAATCTAATACTTTACTTTAATAATATCAAATATTATCAAATGCTCGCTAAGCTCGTTGAAGTAATTCACCGACGATACTTACGTACAGCTTGGCAACTCCTTCTCTCTACACATTTACGAAATCTAGACTTTATATAGCCGAACTAATTAGCATATAACTATCTCGTGTTTTTCCCGAAGAGGCTGTGAAATAGAATAAATGCTGGCCCCAAAGTTACCCAAGAGGATTAGTAATAAATTCTTGCGGATATCCCCGTCACAGTTTGAGTATGGACAGATTTAATGTGCAGTATTGTAGCTTCAGTGGCACTAGGCTCGAAATCATGGCACGACAGCTATGATTTCCCGAACATCACCACTTGGCACCCTACCACAAATTCATCAGCACAATATTTTAAAACTGTATTAATGTTTTAATATAATAAGCAAGATCTAAAAATAAATTTCAGCCTCATATATATAATTGATCAATTTTTATGCCAAAATTCTTTAAAAAAAGGCACACATATATGAAGGCCTTTTATTGCATATAACTAAGCATAATAATTAATAGAATTGGAATGAAAGAATTTTACTTTAATTTTCAATGTTAAAGTATTCATACTATTTTTAATTTTATAATTGCGGAACACAAAACCCTTAAGTGTTTGCTTTTTATAGGTATACTTTGTATGCTATAAAAACTGTTTCATATATCGTTAAAGAATTTCTCTCATACTTGTAAACAGTTTTCATATTCGTATCAATATTTCTTATATAGTTGTGGAGTTTTTTTTGTATGTGTGGGTTTTGTGTGTGCACTTACCCACAGGACATAATACATTATAATCGAGACATAATACATTATAATCGAAGCAGGACATAATACATTATAATCGAGACAGAAAAATATCATTTTTTAAAATTATTTTTTCATTTTCATTTCATCCCAAGAAAAAAATTGCACATTGTATTGTCGGTACCTGTTCTTCATCAAAATTTTTCAAAAATCTAAATTCCTGACTTCAATGAAAAATTCTAGTAAAAATACCCGGACGAGACATATTTCAGTGCCTGCATCTCTTAAAAACACTTGCAATAATAATTTCACTATAAGAATTAAATATACGCTCAAATAACAAAAAGCGTATAAGCGTAGTGAACGTACAGCGTATGGGCAAATCAGTTGTGGTCAAAATTCAGTAGCCTGTACTGTGTACGAGCAAACCAGTTATTAGGTTAAATTATTTTTCTACTGTTTTATCTACTTTTTAACAATAACTTTATTATAATATTTATTTTCTCCCTAATGAAAATAATGACATAAAATTTTCAGTATTTTCTCCTATCTAAGCCAAATGATCATCTGAAAATGAACATTGTAGAAAGTGACCGAAATAATGCCAGAACATTACACGCTTGCGATTCCAATCTTGCATGATGTATAAACATCCAGCAACGTTCACTGAATGTCTAAGCGTTTTCCTTACATTTCATTACCTGGATTCTGCAAATAGACCTTGAGTTCACTCTTCTTTCTTTTATCCCTAACCTACTTCTGCTTCTAGTAAAAGATATAAGCATCTATATATATATATATATAAGGGCTTGGAATAATTTAGTAGGCCTGCGTTCTGTTTTGTGTACCTAATAGTTCTTTCATTAAGCTATTGTGCCGATAAAAACGTGTTTTTTTCCTGTTGTTGTCGGAGCTCAGAATAATAAATGTGAGAATGGGTGTCAGGATCAATGCTGTTCATATCTTAATCTTCTGAGAACTAATGAGTTACGATCAATATATATTGCACAGGTCTTGTTTACTAGAAATAATTCTGAAATTTCAACTCATATTCTCATGTAAAATTGTACGTACATTTTTTTACGATTTTCAGTCATAAAATTCCGTTAAACATTATTTAAATGATAGATGATATGAATGATGCCAGATGAATATTTAATTTTTGAAATGGATCAATGACTCTTGAATGTTCTTTCAATACTTAAGTAGTTTCTTTGGAATGGATTGTTTTAATATGCTTTTGTATCAATATTGGCATTCAACACAATTGATTTTTTTCCAATTCAGCCTTATACACGAAGTAATATGGATTATTTTTTCCCTAGTCATGTAAACCTAAAATATTTCCTTCCTATTGGGAAATTGCAATTATTACTGAATAGCATATGTATCATACAAACGTTTATTTACTGGAAACTGTTGTCATATATCTCGGACATTAGCTACAAATTGCATTACAAAACACTCAATGTTATATAATATACGGCTTTTCTTATCATGGCTCAATCAATCTGTAAACTATTGTAATAGCATTATATAGTACGATCAGGGGTCGGCAATCTAAGGCACGCGTGCCACATGTAGCATGTGAGCAATTCTCAATGACATACTTGACAAATTTGTCAATTTTGGAGTGGATGGAAGTTGATTAATTTATAATGCACCTTGTTTGACAAACATCTTCAGAATCGGACATTTACAGAACCAAGAATGAAATCTGTGAAAAATAACTCTATAGATAAATCTACTGTTATTTTGTAAATTATATGAATGTCATTGCTGGAGAGATTTAATTGTTTGAAGAGAAAGAAAATTGCATACTCTCTGCGTTCTCTTTTGGTTCTACTTATCTAAGTGATCAAATATTTTACCATATAAAAATTTTGAGAGTCTGCAAAGAAGTTGTTAACAGCTGAATGTTCAAAGAATCGTGCCAATACGAAAGTCCGAATTATACTCCTGATTTTGGGATATGAAGCAGAGCAGTGCAGGCACTACGTTTGCATTAAAATTTTATTTTTTTAAATATTTAACTACAATGAAGATGAATATATTTATATTTTATGCTGCCTATATTTTATTTTAATGAATGTTTAAAAATACATAATATAAGTGCAATCAAAATTTTTTTATTAGTTATGTTGAAGAAATAGTTGTATTTTACACTGTTTATTTTTATGGTAAGAAGTATCTTAAAATAATGATAAATTAATACGTAATAAAACAATAAATCTATATTATTGACCAAAACTTTCTAACGTTTTATGCATTATAGCGGAAATTGAATTGTTTCAAATGTATCCTACTATGTGGCACGCAGAATCATATCGGTAGATTTGCTCGGCACGCCACAGTCAAAAGGTTGCCGACACCATCAATTTTACAAAAAATACCATGCGATAACAAATAAAAAGAAAATTACTTCTCCACTTTTGTTCTTTTTTGCAAAAAGTCGAAACGATATCGATTATAAATATTAAACAATCCCCATACTCAAATATTGATTGTTCGAAAAAAACACTTTTGAAAAAATTATTGTTTCTAGGTTGGGAAACTAATTTTATGAAAATATTTTCTTAATTATTTTCGCTCATGAAACGTATGTGTCACGCACTTTTACATCACGATATTCAAAGTTATTCCTTGAACTGTAAAGTGCGTTTTTCACTCTACTGAAGATTTGATAGCTACAATAATCTTCTGTCATGTAGTTGTTTCTTATAATTAATCTCTTCTTGTCTACTTATTTTCAGCAAGTGGGACAAGAAATTGATTTTTGCAGCAGGAGCACAAACTATATACAAATGTGTACACATATGCAGAGTCGAAAACAAATACATATATCTATATATGAAAGTATTAATTGCTAAAAATGAGGATATAATGTTTGCTTTTTGATATAAAAATTATTCCATAATACATTAATAAGTTAAAAATGATTGTTTCGTATATGCTCAGTTGGATGGGGCAAAAACTCCTTAATTTGTATTTCATATTCTTTTTAACTATGTATTAATTATACAATTAAGCATATCAAAATTATAATTGGTTTGAAGAAGTAGCAATGATCTAGTTAACTTTCATAATAATTTTTGAATACGTGAGGTAATTTACAGCGATCTTCACTGATCATATGGTTAAATAGGTTTTATGTATACTGAGCAATTAAGCGAACAAAGTTTATACTTATGCAAAAATAATAATTTTTTGTAGTTTTTAAAACTTTTTATCTTACGTGTATGGTATAAAAAAATCTAAAAACAAATATATATACATATATATTATTTGTAATGTGTGTTGTATAAATTCCTGTAATCCTTTTTCTCTAATTCCTTTCCTTTAGAATACAAGTGCGAATTTTTTAAATTTTTTAAAATAAATTAATGCTTTTTTTTAATTAAAAAGAGTCAAAATTCTAAAATGGAGCATATAAATATAAAAATTGGGGTTGGAATTATTCTGAAAAATAAAATTTATTTGCTTCCTAAGTTAATTGTTAATCAAAGTTAGTTAATTCAAAAAGCATCATAAAGTGTTTTTTTTATTATGAGGAAAATAATTTACTTATTTTTTTATAAACGCAGTATAAACACACATCTTTAAAGAGTAAACATAATTCCGAAATACTTGTATTTTTTCTCATCTTTGAAAAGAAAAACAGGCATTAAACAGCGATTTGAACTATTTAAAATGTGAATTATATATCTTAATATACTTTATGATAACTTTGCTTATAGTTTTAAGAATCTACCTTAAAAACCATTTTAATGTTTTAGAAACCGTTAAACGACATAAAAAATAAGTACCATTAGGAAGGACAGATTACTTTTAAATGCATATCGGTATTTTAGAGAAGTTGCTTATTCTGTTTTATTGAAAATGATATCGTGCAAAAAAAATATGCCAAGATTTTAAGTACATAAAACCAAAATCTAGATAAAAAATAATCAAAAAAGTTATAATAGTACTTTTTGTATGGGGTTGAAAAATTTTCTCACAATAATTTCCTTGCATTCCATTCCTCCAAAACACAGAATTAAACCAACGATTACATTCAGCACTTACCTGAAAAGAAAAGGAAAATATGAGTATATAATTTAAGCAAATCATAGTAATTCAAACTTAATAAAAACGACGAAAAACAAAAGAATTTAGTTATACTACACATATAATATGCATAACAATTTTTTAAAAAATTTTTAAATACTTTCTGAATATTTTAAATCCTTAGGAAAATAACGACTGAACCTTTCATAAAAGTCTATACAAGTATTTTTTTTTCAATTATAAAAATATAATAATTGTATTTAACATCTTAATGTTCATTTAAACAAATTGTTCCCTTTTGCTTAAACCTTATTACTACCTTATTATTATATAAAATATACTACCTTATTTATAAGTCTTATATCACATAATGTTTATAAATATAGCTCAGTTAATTTAACTTGTATTTATTATACAATAATTTCAAAATCATATGTTATCAATCAAAAATAAAACGAAGTGAGCTTTTTGTATTATGATGTAATGCATTTTAGCGAAATCAAGCACTGCAATAAACAAATGTATCTGCAGTGGAACTAGTACCTTGCGCACGAAAACCTTTGACAGAAAACTTATAATGTCAGAAATAAAAGGAATTATACATTAAAATATAATAAAAATATAATAAAATCAGATAAAATCGTGGAGTATTACTTATTTTGCCAAAAAATACATGAAAAATAATTATTTTGAATATACAAGCTTTAATCGTGTTTTCCAGATCCTCATATCCCAAAGTTCACAATTAGATTATAAAGTAGGACGTTGTATAGTTACAATAATTAAACATAAAAAAAATTAAAGAATAAGGGAATTTTTTTAGTCTTTCAAGTTTAGTACAATGCATACACGAAAAATCTTTAACTTAAAAGTATCTTTCTTTACAGTATAGTGATTTAAAAAGAAAAAAAAATGTTCTTTATGTTGAACTTAATTTTTCATTATTATATAACGTTTCACTTATTCTGTAATTTATATATTAATAGTGCCGCCTGAGTGCGTGGTTGGTTTGTCACTGACTTTCTACACATACGGTTGCGGGTTCTACCCCGTACCAAATCGTTGGAATTTCATGATGCAGAAAATTGACGGCAGCCATGTTTTATGATTATATGGCATGTACTCATAAAAGATCCCTATAGTGTATTTTTGACTTGAATACTCTCGGCAAAATTAAATCCTAGTGCAGGTTCACATCATTAGAGCTCAGGTGCCTCCTTCTGGCGAGGAAACTGATCGTCAAAATTACTTGCGGTAATTGGTATCGCCTATATTGTGCCGCACTAAAAAGTTATACCAGCTTATGGAGGAACGTACTAGGTCTGCAAATGCTGAAAAAACCAATACGCAGCTCCATTTAAAAATATTTTAATAGTATGTTTTTTTCATATTATTTAAAGTAATGGATTTGTAAAATTCATAAGTTGATTTCTCTCTCTCAATTTCAAATGATATCAAGCAAAATAAACTTAAATATAACTTGGGGTGGCTACCCCGTGTCAGCGTAATGGTGGACCAACGTCTCACTGTAATAATTATGCAACTGTTCATAATCATTGCTCAAATTTAAAACTGTAATTCGCATTTATTATGCAATTTTTGTATTATTATTTCCCCTCAAAATTCACTCTTGTTGCTTCTCTTCAATTAAATTCATCTCTAAAGATACATCGTTTAATATTTCGTTCATAAAATACTCAGATTCTGATAAACCTGCAACTTCCTTGAAGTAGGAGTATTTAGTTCCCTTGATTGTCAATGCCTTCGTTTGAGACAAAGCCTTTCTTCAACGACTCCAGTCCAGGTCACCGTTACTATATTTTGCTGAGAGCTTGAAATAATGTCCTGCCGCAGCTGTATTGGTGACGTTATATACAACAAATCACATGTTTGCCTATTCAGCGTGTATGACACATACGAAATTAGAGTTGCTAAGTTGGCAAGTTATCTTGAACGTTGGCATTGTTGGGATAGTACGTAATAAATGTATTGCTGTATCACGATAAACTTTTTTTTACGTATACAAAAATATACGAATAATTATTCAATGATCTGGCTAATTTTTTTTGATAGTTAATAAAAATTCATAAAAAAAACTTATAATAACCTTTAAATACTATAGCTTTTTAAGAAATAGTTTTGCAATGAAACTCTTAAACATTTCCTGATCGAAAATTTATGGCGGAAAACAAACATAACACCTTAAGTTGATTAAATTGGCTTAAAAATAGAACTCTATTTCAAAAAAAATGAAATTAAAAAATAACTTATCTGCGATCATGTTGTGTAAATCTGATTTTTTTCAGAACTTTTACGATCAAACAACCGAACAAAATATAACCTCGCTGAATATCAACACATAAAAGTTCGAGCTGAAGTCTACTGAAAACGCCAAACAACATAAATCAAAGTTTGCATTTAAATATGTAGTGTAGTCAATTATATTATTAAAATATTTCCTAAATTTTTAAACGTTTTTTAGTTTCTTTGAGAAAAAAAAACAACAACTTAATTGCTGTCAAACAGCAAAATAATTTTTATTTCTTCTAACGTTGAAATAACAGCCTATTATGAAACTAAAAGTATCAGCCATTAAGTTCGTCTTGTTGGCACACCATTAACTTCTGTAGCTAAAAAAATCACCAAACTAAGCTGGAAAAAGTCTGAAGTGCTACAAACTTAACTTCAGAATTTTCTGTCTCATATAACCGCACCTTTTTAATCGGCATTACTCTTCATCTTTTTCTAGCTTTTGTTACAAGGGTCACACGCCTGTCTGCAAAAGTTTCTTTTTTAACGTGTCAAGTTATTTATTTCGTGTCTGAAGTGACATCTCATTAGTTAATCCTCGCCAACGGCTGACCTAAAACGACGGAATTTAATTTGCATTCAAATTAGTTTATGTTTACTTTAACCGTATATCCGTGGATGGCATTACAAAAGCAGAAAAAAATTCTTGTTGAAATAATGATCTCAACGTCTTAAGACATAAAGCGTAAGCTTATTTTAATTTAACAAACTATATTATCTAGCGAGTAAAGCAATAATTGATTTTATGGATGATATGCACATTATTTTAATGAATGGTAAAGATAGCTATAAAAAGAAAAACGTGTTGACGAATAGAAATTTAAACTTAAAAGAGGAACAAAAGCATTTTAGATTTTGAAATCCCGAAAATTTTGTATGATATATATTGGAACATTGGAATATTGGAACATTGTTAAGCAAAGTTTTCAAGTTAGACTTAAAAGTTCTTCAAATCATTCTAAAATATGAAAATATTTTTTATTTAATTTAAAATTCGTATGGACAAAGGTATAGATGTACATATAAGTAGATACCAATTTGAGAGGAGGTTGGAAGCATTTTGGTCATTCTTGAAGACAATTTCAGGAACGTGGTAGCTAAGTAAATCAGCGTCAATTTCTCTCTCATTTAGGGGAAGGGGCGCATATTTGTTTAGATATTTCTGCTAATTCATCATATTTTAGCTTAAGTCTCAAGCAATGAGTAACGCTTGAGAAATTTAACCTATGACCATTTTGTTGCACTATTTCAAGTTTTAGTAGTAAGATGATCGGATCAACTTACTTCTGAAATTAGAGGTTCTTGGAATTGAAGTATTTTTGCTATCATAAATGATTCAATTCCAAGAACTGGATCCGTGCGGGAAGGTTCTGAAGTATATATATATATATATATATATATATATATATATATATATATATAAAGTATAATAAATTGAAAACAATAACAAGACTACTCTATCAACTAACAAAGCCAGAAGATAATAACCAGATTTTAAGACATATAACTATAAAAGAAATGTGGAAATGTATAGTGTACAAGATTTAAATAAACGTTTGTATAGCAGGAAACAGAGTTAGAACTTTAATATATATATATATATATATGAGTAGTATAATTTTGTCTTATTATTTTATCTCATTTTATTATACTATATATATGTGTAAACATATATACATGCATACACTATATATAAAACATTTTGAAGTTGGCATTTAAATAAATTATAACATGAATCAATAATAATTTTAAAAAGTAGATTACGCGGTACATGTGTAATGTAAAAGTTCAATTTCAAATCAGTTTGAAATGAATATCGCAAAATAATTGTTTATAGTGCTCAAAAAGTAGCTAATTCTATAACATTTATTCCAATTATGTCATGCTTCACCACTATTTATTTTATATTTTAATGTGCCAACAATGGCTGGCTAAAATAAAAAAAAATAATAATAATAAATTTAAAATTTACATGGTGCACATTTTTTTTAATATCTATAACTATAGATATCTATTTACAACAACATTTATATATGATTAAATTGTCATCAAGCTATTAAAGTATTCTGTTTTATGTAAATTGGATGTTGTTCATTAAATTTTGTACAAACTATAAACATTTTCTTAATGGTTTAATAATTTGTACAGTGTTAATAAAAATTCTGCGGTAGTTTTTTTTATTTCACACACACACACACGTAAAAATCTACTTGGTATTTGTAAATTTATCCTAAATATATAAAATATTTACGCATGCAAAACTTATTTGGTTTTGATTATATATATATATATTCATTTTAAATAAAAACATTCTAACGTAAAAATTCCCAGATGCATCCTACATACTTGCGGCAAATAGTTCTTTCAGAAGTAACATTAAAAAGTCTGCAAACAAACGTAAAATTGCCTTCAAAATATATGATTGGAATAATGCAAAATACATTTATTTTTTCTCTGATTTTCTACATAAATATTCATCAAGGGGCATAATAGCAGAAAGTTTCAAACAAAATTGAATAAACGTTGCATTCGAATCACGAAATGTGAAGTCTGTTTGCTTAAAAAACATATTTGAAAAAATATCATTCTGCCAAAATATAATTTAAATTTGAGGTAAAATGAAATTTACATTTTTAAAACTATGCTTGGTAAAATAAATTAAATTTATTACAGAAACATAAAATAATGGTAATGCAAATAAAAAGCAGAACATGTTTCGTTGCTATGATGATTTTCTTTTTGATTGCATTGCACCTATTTATAAAAGAATAACTTTTTCACTGCAATTATACTGAATGATGCATGCACAATTTTCATAACTATAAATATCTAAAAATAAATAAATTTGAGGCGCAGGTTAAAAATTGATCCTGCTAAGAAATTGCATTATACATAAAAAAAAATAGACTATGTGTATTATTCAAGTTTTTTGTATAGCCAAATATTTTTCTAAACTTGCAAAAGACAACTCTACAAGAATAATAAATTTGTAGATTTTATGAAATAATTATCATCAAAATATTTTTGCAAAAATTATCAACAGTGAAAAATGTTAAAATACTTATATTTATCAAGAATAAATTATTTATATACATTAAAATATTTATATCAGCATTTTAGATAAGCGAGATACTATGATAAAATATTTACATTAAATTTTGATAATCACATCAAAGGAAATTGAAGAATTTTTAAAATATAGATAAATGTTCATATATAGCAAGGAATGTGAAAAAATTAATGATTATTATGAGATAGTCCATGTGTAACTGTCTTACATGATGCTGCCCTCATACTCGTGAAAATAATTACCGTATAATACGGCGTATAACACGCTCTTTAAACACAAACAAATATGATCAAATTTTAAAGGTGCACGTCATACTCCGGGTATAAAAAATTAAAATTTAAAATCTTCAAAAATAAAAATAGATGAGCATAAAAAAATTAGATTTCTATGTTTGTCGAAATACATTCTATTCAAAATAAATGATACACCTGATGGTCTTAGAGTTGTTTCATAAGTATGTTATATTTCTTTCAAATGTCAAGGATAATACCTCGAATAAATTACTTTAAAATATAAGAGCCTCGCAAACGTACATTTCAGGCTCTTTCGTAAAAATGAGGGGAACATTATATGGTGAACATAACAAAAAATTAAGGTATCCGACTACCATAAAATTGTAAATTTCGCCAAAAATTGATTTTTTTTTATCATTTTAATTTATAGGTCATCTTATTAGCTTTATAAAAATACCTAGATTATTGTAGATGAGTTAGTCGCGAATAATATATGGAATAAATAAAAATATTTTTTAGAATTGATTCATCTCTTTAAAATGATTAAAAATGACAGAAGAAAACTATTCTCGATCGTAAGCTTTTATTTCGTGTTCTTTCATCATTCGTGTTCTTACATCAACCGCAATATTGAAAACTCTCTTGTTGCCAGATCACTAAAACTAAATTTACAAAAACAAAGATAATACATAAATAGAGATACAACATTATTATTTCCCGTTCACTGGAACAAAAACTACAAGTGTTTTAATAAAAGCAGATGCCATTACTTTAAGCAAGATGTCATACATTAAAACGCGTTTAACTCGATCTTTTTTTTTCTTTTAAATACTCAAACGATAGCTAAAAAGTTTTGAAAATAATTAATTGAAATTTTTTTTGTATGTTCTGTATAATATATAGAAGTGTTTTAATATTCAGATTTATCAATCAGTGTTAAATTACAATATTTACAGCTCCTTATGTGAATATAGCCACTGTTTTTTAAAGCAATTTCATGTAATATTAAAGATAAAGTGCTCTAGTTTTTGTAAAAATTAAAGTATCTCTTATGCCGAAAGTCAATTAAAAAATGAATAACATAGAAAAGCATCAGAATTGAAAAATTGAAAATCTGTTCACAAACCTTTGGTACACAATGGGTCGCGTTTATGTTATTTTTTGTCTATTTTTACCATTTTTTTTCCCTTTTAGTGATAATGATTTTTTTCTCTTCTTCATTTTAGCAAATTTTTCTTAAAATGTGCTAAGCAAGTCTAAAAACCACAAAAAAATCCTCAAATCTGCATTCTTTAAAAAAAAAAAATTGTCGCAAGTAGTCGGATACCTTATTCGACTGTTTGCGACAACATTTTTTTTTAAAATGTTGTCACTAAAATGGGTAATAAAACAGTGATTGATAAATCTGAAGGCTAAAACACTTCTACTATTATACAGAATACACACAAAAAATTTCAGTGAAGTATTTTTAAATTTTTTTTGACAATCGCTGTCCCCGTTTGAGCATTTTCATAAACACATGTTCCGAGTAAAACTTGTTTTAATGTATGACATCTTGCTTAAAAAAAAAAAGTAATGACATCTACTTTTATTAAAGCACTTGTAATTTTTGTTCCAGTGAACGGAAAATTATAAATTTGGTATTTTTTATAAAGCTAATAAGATGACATATAAAATAAAATCATTAAAAAAATTGTCATTTGTTAAAAAAATTAACAGTTTTAGGGTAGTCGGATACCTTAATAAATGTAGTACGTTAAATACCGGTGAGCGTTATACGCCGGATTTTACGGTACTAAATTTCTAAAAATATTATTGCTCTCGTCAAATAATTCACCTTTTAATGCATAAAACAGTTTATCATATGTATAGTGAGGTAAATGCAATTTAAATCCTTTTCAAAATCAAAAGTTAATCTATAAATTAACTAATTTAAAAAAAATATTGAGAATAAAATGGATATTTAAAATGCATAATAAAAATAATTATAAATAATATGACAAGGAATCTAATAAAACATATTAGTTATTTATATCATGTTTAATGTAATATTAAATTCTTAAGTAAGTATTTTTAGTGAACACATAATGTTATAAATATTTCTATTATTAAACTAATACAAAACTTTAGAAACATTTTTTCATCCTCGTACTTTTTCTACACTACAATAAGTTATTTATCAAGTACTTTTTAAAATCTGTAATGAAAGATGCATTTTTCTATTCCTAATGCAACATATTTACATCGGTTTTTCCCTAACTAGTTATATTCCTTTCATCGAACAAAAACTGTATGCGGGAACACTCTTTATATACTATTCTATAAAAAATCAGTCTCTTCTAGTTTTATCCCTATATATTTTGTATTTCTTAAGCCAGACTAAACTTTTGTTAAACATCTGTATTTATAAATCTTACTCAACGTGGATTCTAAAAATAGTACCTTACAGCTCAAGGCACTGTATTTTCTTGCGGTTTTCAACTACTGTATTTTCATTTTTACTTATTAGGGACTTTAAATTTGAAAAGTTAACACATCAAAATCATATATTTTTTTTCTTTTTCAGAAGAATGTTAAATAGTTTTACATTGCAATTTAGCAATTATCCTAGGATAAGTTTTTCCATATTCTTACATGAAGCTAAGATGAAAGTAAACTTACGATTTGTTTTACTTAATACGATACACGACTTTTTGCTCTTCACACATCGTACTACGTATAATAAAACCAAATATACACAGATATATAATGGTAATTTATGAAAAAAAGGGAAAATATAATTTTTTTTCTGCAAGATTTGTAATTCTCTCTCTCTCACTCTCTCTTTCTCTCTATATATAATAGTGAGTTTGTCTGTGTTTGTATTCATATCCTTTTATATAGGTATCAACTATTGACAGTGTACAAAGGTCATTCATCCAACTTTTTAAGAGGAGATAGATTGTGGAGTTTTCTTGATGTATTTGAAGATTTCACAGCACTCGTCTATGAGATTTTTAATGAGACCAATATTTACTGCTGTAAATTCAAGTGTATCAAGTTATGGATAGGAGGCATAATAATAGGAGGCACTGAGGAATAATAGGAGTCAGTAGCAGTGCAAAAAAAAATTAACTGGACAGTTTATCTCCATCTGTTTTATTTGTATTTAAAGGGCTCCATTTGAAAAGTGTTCTAGCACGCTTATAACCGCACTGCAAAAATTAGAAAAATATTGGACATTAATTTTCAAAAATAGAGATATAATTCAACATTCCTTGATTTATACTGATAGCAGAGTGTCGTGAATATTTAATTCCAAGCTTTACCACTTACTATGGGTTATATATATATATATAAGTAGTGACAGACCTAAGTTTGTTTAATGATTGAGATCAGCGACATCTGTTAAGTGTAATAAGAGTTATCAGACAACTAATACTGGGAACAATCAAGATGGTAGGTATGCCTGCGAGTCTGGGAGTACTGCAAATGTCTTTAGAAACATACATCGAATCAGCTTTAAATCACGTTCAATCAAATAATAAACTAATATACGATGTATTAATACAATCGACAAAATTTATACAAGTTTAACAAGATGATACGAAGAAGAAACATCCATTATTTGGAACGGAACGATTGAAATTCCGGCGTTGTTCAAAATGGAAGATGGTGACATTGGTTCTAATATTGTTCAGAAAATAATGCTCAGGAGGCGTCTATTCATAGAGTTTCAAAGCTTTAAATTGATACCTGAATAGCCCCAAGAGTAAACGTGGTTGGAAAGCTTTATAGTGTTACGCAAGAAAAGTGTGAAACGAATAGAATTTATAAACCCCAACGGCCCTGATGGGTTGAAATAGCAATTTATTTTCGTTGGAAAAGTCTCTGTTTCTAGACTCGACAGTTTATTTGTTCAATGAAACAATATTTGATTCTTGAACTGCAAGTATGCATTTTATACTTTAGATGCAAAAGTATAACATGCATATTTAAAGAAAAAAGTTCAATTTGTGGTCTTAATTTTTACTGAGTATAGTTTTTTTTTTTACTTTAAATTGTATGAAACTGCAAAAATTTTGATTTGTTTTCCTTATAAGCTAATTAGAATGAAAAATAAATTTATGTAACTAATCTTTCTTTTCATTTAATTTGATTAAGAGTACCTTTTTAACATTCTTTAAAAATTCTTACTTCAGTTAAATAAATAGTGCTTTTAAGTAATATGTTATGGAATATTCCCCACTGAAATAAGCTAACAGAAAATTTATAGTGTAATTGGAATGTTTCTATTTAAAAAAAATTATTTATTATATTGAGGTGAACAAAAGGTTTGTAAACATAAACTTCAAATCTTACAAATGATTGCAAACAATAAGGTGCATATCTATAAAGAATTACGTAGTAGATCCAAACGCATAAAAAATGTCTTAAAACTGTTCTTTTTAAATTAATAAACATTTAGAGAAATTTTTATTTCAAGTTCTTACGAAAAACTGCCTAATTTATAAAATATTTTTTAAAACATGTATTTTTAAATCAGGAAAAGTGGAGGATTTCAAGTAAATTATACAACTCAGCCCAAACTTATCTTTTTAAAGTCTTATTACTGGAACTATCTAAATATTTTTATTCCAGAATGTATTCTAATTTAGAAAGAATTACTGCGTCATTTTACAAAAGAACTTAATCCAAGCCGTACTTCCGTTTATTTAAGCCAAGCAAATATTTTTTTTTTGCGTAATTTAGTTTATGGAAATTTAAATGAGTCGCAGTCATTAAATATTCCAACATAACTTCATTTGGTTGAATTTTACACGGCGAATTTTTTTTTCTTGAGAGGTCTTAATTAAATCCAAATTATGATGAAGTTTTGGTTTAGAAGTGCATCATATGCTTAACCCGACAAGTTGGAATAAGGAAAATAATATGTGTGAGGAACAACATTATCAAATACCTTTGTGGTATAACAGCATGTAGGGGGGAATACGAAAAAGTAGTAGAGTAAAGCTCCGAAGACTCCACGTTCAAGATATCTCGGACATTATGTCTGATGCAGAAATTATTACTGCTGTTCCATTAATGAAAAAATACTGGAAAATGATAAAAACGTTGACGTTATGGATACGTAAAAACTAATAAAATATTACACATTGAGTTACTAAAGGCATTTCAAACCACAATTCAGTATTTTGAACAATGAAGATCATCGGTAATCGACTTACTGTTCCTTCGTTGTCTTCGTGATGAATAAGCAAAACGTAGAGTGCAGTACGGAAGACAACAGGGCATTTCTTTGAAAAAAGGTAGACAGTTTCTGAAATGTTGGCTGCTTAATTTTTATTATTAACATCTTAATGCTTTCATTAAGTATTTATCTGATCAGACACGATTAAGTATTTTTCTGAAGTAAGTCCATCCATTAAGAACTTTTTGAAGTTTGCCTGATCATATAAATTACTATATACTAAGTACTCATTAATTCTTATTTTCAAGTAGTAAATTGTCAATACTGCATAAAGTACGTAATTTTCCTTTATTGCAAGGGGTTTGAGCAATTTATTTTATGCTGTATTCTCTAGAAAACAATGCATACAAGTGCAGATAATATTTTCTGAGAAAATACTCGTACTTCTTTTTTATTCCTATTTTTGATAATCTGGCACTTTCATTTACTCGCAAACCCTTTGGTCTCCATTTGGTTGAATTTTTGAGACTCCACTGTATATCAGTTTTCATATATCGCAGGAAATACACGCACATGTTATAAATAAATTTCTTTGTTTAGCAATTTTGGAAGACGTTTTAAACAAAATCATTTGATAGGCGAATGTACTTTCGAAGGGAATAGAATGTTCGAAGCTCTATTGAGTATGTGAAGCCAACAACAGACGCGATTAGTCAACGTTAAAATTCGAACGTTTTCTTTTTTTTAGATTAAATTGTGTATGACTTGTTCCATTACATTCTAACGCAATTTTTTTTTCATTGCATTGAATAGTCATTGATATCGGGGCTCCGTTAGGAGCAAAAACTAAATTTAGTAGTGCGGGGGAGGGGATTAAAAGGTAGCAAAATTTAGCAACTGTCATATGAAAAGGCATCATTGTTATGGAAAATGCGTCAAAATTTTAAAATCTTTAAAAAAATTAATTTTTTGAACTTTACTACTCCATTGTTTTAGGAAGATAATAAAAAACCGAGTACTTATTTATATACAATTAAATTTAAAATTATTAGGTTCCAAAATACAAAAAAAAAAAAAAATGTTTCTCAAAATACATGTGAGTCACAAAAAATAATTGTGTGATTTTTAAAAGTATCAATAAATTAAATTTACCACATATGTTAAATCACAGCAAGTGAATTTGTACACTTTTTCTTCCTTCGCTCTCTCACTCTCAATGTCCATAGAAGGTCTCTTCCCCCCACCGAAGCCAATAACCAGTTGCAGTAGAGGGGACGAGCGCTTCTTACAAGGGAAAGAGTGACTTGTGAAAAAGCGCGTGATTAACCACACGCTTTTTCGGTGTAACCACATTATATTTTGTCAGAAATAAATAGATTTTAGACAGTTCACATTGAATTCTCCTGCTTTAGTTTTGTGAAGACTATGGAATAGAATTTGTAATATATTTGACTCTTTAGAAGAATGTAGAATTACTGCTTGGGATCCCAAACGAAAATACAATGTACGCACACACTTACACAGAAATACATATACATATGTATATATATATATATATATATATATATATATATATATATATATATACATATGGGGTGGCGCTTATCTAAAAAGTATTATAAATATCGAAACTGTCCAATTTTAATAATAACTAATGTGAATTTGCTTTATACTGATTTTTAATACATAACGTGGAATAAATAATATACAATCAGGAGAATGTGCCATAAAGTTAAATATGTATTCAGAAAAGGATTTTCTTCACAAACCTTTTTTCTAGATTTATACCATTCAAACTAAGTTGACGGAGTTTTTTTTTATCCTTAGAATGCTTCGCTTCTGGAATGGAATACATAAAGAGTTCATGTTCCATATTTTCTTTAACGCTTCCCAATCCTCAAAATGCGTTTCTCTAAATCTATTCCATCTCGTCCATTCCGCCTTCCAATTGCAAAAATGAAATTTATTTTGTAGCAGTCAAGAAGAGATTCATATTACGCTTTACATTCGCGTAAATCTTCAACAGGTTTACTGTTGGGCTCAATGCTAGAGTGCATTTTTTCGTTTAATATTTATTTTCTTGCCAAGTTTCGTACTTTTGGCTTTTATTTATCATCTCCGCAGACTTCCGAAGAAAAACCTATTTAAAACTATGTTTTATTTTCTTTCGGTGATTTTTTTTTCATTATGAAATATATGCATAAGCACCAGCAAGTTATTTTCATTCATAAGATATAAACAAAATAAGCTCAACAGGAATTTTCGAAATGTGAATACGAAAAAACATATATTACTCAAAATACACATGTATACATGTATTCAAAGTCTGCACGAATTTTTACTAATAGATTTCTTTTCATAACAAAGTGCAATTTTACTTACACAGTTCTTCAGAAGGTTTATTTTGAGCTTTTATATACTTATTTAAAATGTGTTTCGAAGAAGAAAATATAAGTAGTTTTATAAACATTTTAGGATCTCGTTTAAATATTTTTATTGTAGGACTAAAAGAAATGTTGTGATTATTTTGATGAAATTTTAACTGTTACAAGGCTTTTTTAAATCATTACTGTAGCATACAGTTTAATCTCCTAAAATCTAGGTAGATTATAGTTCTAGAATAGCAGTGAGTCTTTATTAAAAATAACTTTAAACACATGTATTCAACTGTATAGTAACTTGATTATATCTCAAATTGATCTAATAACCTACAATACATATATATTTACATATAAATGTCTAATAGTTTTTTCCTATATATATATATATCTGTGTGTGTGTAATGATAAATAAATTTAAAAATTAAATTCTCTATATAAAACTTATTTTTTTTATTTTCTATTACATCTTCAAGTATTAAATTAAACACCCAATTAATTATCAGAAAAAATGGTTCATACAAACCACTTTTAATCCCTGATCATTATTTTTATAGCCTTATATGTCAGCATTAACTTTCAAGTATAACCCACAACTTAGACCGTACTTAAACGTATCTGGACATAAGTAGTAAAGCCACTTAAATTTTCACTTGGCGTCGTTTTCTCTCAGCGAAAGGTCATGTAGATAGCGCCCTGAATAAAAACCCCCTTTTTAATTAAGACTTGGAGTTAACACGACATATATATATAGGAGAAAAGTGATTCACTCATCACAAGATTTCCGAAACTATTTGATCTACAGGATTCGAATTTATTAAGCATGTTCCTTTTGTTCATAAAAAATTAACTAAAATGTAATTTGGAGTAAATCCACACCCAAAAGGGGTTTAAAAGCACACATTCCTGTTTTTGATCTTTAAACCTATAGACAAAAATTTTGGGAAACATTTTTGTTTTGTTTAATTCTTAAGGGAGTTACGATGGTTATAGGGTCATAATATGTCCATTCTTCAAATTTTAGATAAACAAACCTTGGATTTGGCCTGAAAGTTTCTTTTATTGAGTAGAAATTCACCAAAGACGGGTTTTGCAGAAATCAACACTCAATGGTGGTTGTGGAGTGTTACAGATAGAAGTACCCACTTTTGAACTATTAAACCTACAGGGTAGACATTTAGCGAGCATGTTTGTTTTGTTCAGTAGCAACCCACTAAGAAAAGTTTTTGTGGATATTATTACTCTCGAAGGATTATAGGGCCCTTTAGATAAAATAAAATCTCGTTCTCTCTAGCTATTTGACCTACAGATATGAAATCTGACACAAACATGCTTATTTTGTTTAGTAAAGATTTGCTAAATAGGGCTTTTTCAGGAATTGAATCCAAATGGGGAATGATCACGGGGATGTATATGATAAATATATTTCGTAAATGATAAACAAAAATTGATTCCGTTTTAGAAATTCAAGTTCTATCTTTTCCAAATCAAAAGATAATATCTATAAGTGGGATTTTCAATGTAACAGAAAGCTCAATACTAGGAATTAGATATTAATAACTTTAAATAATAAACAGTCATAAGAAACCATGAAATATTCAGTGACGTTAACGTGCAGTGGTTAGTACGTATACATCTGTGCGTGTCTCTCTAATAATCTCTCTTTCTCTCTCTATCTATATATATAGAGAGAGAGACAGAGATATGCTTACATTAATATATGTACACCTTGGATGCATTTAATAGGAAATAAACATAAATTTTTTACAGTTTTCTCAAAGTAAACAATGATAACTTAATTATATATACTTATATAAGCTGTCTCAGAATTCTGACACGTAAAAACAAAAGTACATCAACATGAAACAAAATAATATTTTTTTATCCTACGGAACGTACATATCATCCGAGCTTTATTTCTACGCCCGGGATAAAGAAGCGGGAAATATCGGAACAATGTATGATAAACAAAGAAAAAACTATTGTGTGACATTTACGGCAAGTTCATGATTAAGTGTCTAGAGACCTTGGCACTATTGCCCGCTCGAGACTCATTTGGGCTTCACTGTTCATCAATTTTGACCATTGGCTACCTTATATGGTGACCGCTGTTTTTCTTTTCCTCTGACCTCAACCGAAGCTTCGGACCTCTCAGGAAGCGCTTTGCCATCCAATAAAGCAAGAAAAAAGAATTTTTTTATCAGCGAAAAAATAATGTTTTTATAGCTTTTTTCTGTTTCAGTTTTTGGAACGAATTAAAGGTTAAAATTGCGTTTGGGGACTTATTTTCAGCTAAAGAATTGTTATTTTGGTCATAGTAGTTTAACTCTGATAAGATTAGAACGAAGTTTCATTTTCTAGGGAACAAAATGTAATGGAAGAAAACTAATACACTTAATAAAATTGTTCAAAACGTACTTTGATATATAATATATTTTACTAGTGTTGTGTAATTAATGCCTAAAAAATGTAAATAATTTGTATCTGGTACATTAATACACATTAATATTACATTCTGGTTTATTTATTTTACGATAATAATTTAATATTTGCAAGCAGTGCTGCTCCTTAAATTATAATGGTGATTCAACGAAAAATTAGGGAAATATTGGCGATATAGTAGATATTATTTTTAAGGACTAAAGTTGCCATAAGGATGAGACTGGAAATTACAGGAGCAGCCTTCAAACATCACTATCTATGATGTAAGTAGATCTTTAGGGAAAGAACTAGAAGGCAGCCGTGCAGAATATAAATAGACGCTTTTGGCTAAAACTGAGGCAGTATTGCTTCGAATATAGAAGAGTCCACAGAGTAATTAAATGCATGGAATCAAACTTGACGTACTTGCATTTTCACAAGCTGATAGTTGTGTCTGAGGGCTGTAGAAAGTGTGAATACTTTTTGAAATTTATTTTTCAAGATTCAATGATATATCCTATACTTTACACATTGTTCGTCGCAAAACAAATTTGACTTAATTGTAAAGTCTATTTATTGAACAAAAGGTAAAGAGCAAAAAAGATGCTATATGTTTGGCATAATTAATAAAAATTGCGATTTTTACTCCCTGAAGCAAATTTTAAAAAAAGATCCTGTTTACAAAAAACAGTATAACATAGTTAGTATGATGGTTAATACGGAGTATGTCTCCCGGACGATGCAATACAGGCCTTACAAAGCCTACGCATGCTAAGTATTAAATTATCAATCTGATCTTGGGGAACATTACACCACTCATCAAGCAATGCCCTCCAAAGTTCCTGTAGACAGGTGGAAGGGGTTTGACGGGCTGCAATTCGTCGGCCAAGCATATCCCACACATGCTCTATTGGATTCAAGTCCGGTCAGTATGCTGGTCAGTCCATACGGGTGATATCCTCCGATTGAAGGCATTCGTCTACAGTATTTGCACGGTGAGGACGGGCGTTGTCATCCATAAACAGAAATTCAGCACCCATGGCACCCCGAAACAAACGTGCATGTTGTTCCAGAATGGCATCCCGATAGATGTGGCCTGTCATCGTTACACTCTGAACACGCAGGTCAGTTCTGGAACCAAGAATAATTCCTCCCCAAACGAGCCATCCAGCACCATCGTAACGGCGTCGTTTAATGGTGTTCTCTTGGTGGTAACGGGTACCTGGCGCTCTCCATATGAAAGTCCGGCGAGAATCAGACTGCAAACTAAACCTGGACACGTCGGAAAACATCACACAAGACCACTGTTGCGGTGTCCACAATGCATGTTCTCTACTCCAGGTTAATCGCAGGCGACAGTGATTTGCGGTAAGGGGAACACATCTGACAGGCCTACGAGCATATAGACCAATGTGCCCTAAGCGTCTGAACACGGTCTGCCTTGAAACTGTCATACTGGTAGCTGAAGAGAGCTGATGAGATAGGTCTGATGCTTTGCTCCGTCTGTTTCTTTTGGCAGTAACTGCCAAATACCGGTCCTCATTCGGCGTTGTAACTTGGGGGTGACCTGTGCTGTAACATCTACTCACATTACCATCGTCTTGGAATGGTTGCCAAAGCCTGGAGATGACTCTCTGGGCTATTCCAAGTTCCTCGGATACTTCCAGCTGGGTACGTCCACACTCCGGTCGTCCGATAATTCTACCACGTAAAAAATCATCCAAATGCTTCCTTTGTGCCATAACTATGTTGTTATTGCACTGAAAGGCTTTTAAAGCGCTTGTGAGCAATTTTACTTCTTTGCCACCATTCCTTATATACCCTCTCTTACACTCTCATCATTGTGACGTACTATCCGCGCCATCTGGTGGTTTCCTGTAATTTGTATATTCTTCTTCGAGATGTGTGTGATAATTCTACAGGTGAAATTTTTTATTTTAGAGTTCAATTTCTGAGTGATTCTGAATTATCCTTAATTTATGGACATGAGTGTTTATGCGAGGTCTCACACACAAAAAAAGCAAGGTTGGTTCAATAAATAACTGCACTTACACAGTCATTTCTCCATGATAGTATCACGTTCGAAGTACTTCCTTTCAGCATTCACATATTTCCACATTCGGTACTGTCATTTTCGATAACAGTTCTGGAACGAGGTTTCAGGCAGGCCCTTCAGGAGATTTTCCTTTTTGTCTGAACCTCTTCAAATGAGGTGAAATGAGTTCCCTTTAAGCGTGATTTAACTGTAGGAAATTAGGGCTGTAGGAGCTTGTGCTGGTCTTGGTGCAACAGCCATCCAACACTTCAAAACCATGGCCTTTTTTTCTCTAATTTTTTCGCGAAGTCTTTTTAGTACTTCAATGTAGTAACGTTGAATAACAGTTTGCCACTGATGTGACTGAGAATCCACTCAAATCAATAATGTTGGCAATGTTTTCGTCACCAATCGCTGAACTTAGGTACATAGGAAGTTCATTATCTTCCAAACTGACCCCCTCCCCCCGGAAAACCTATTATATCATTCAGACACGTGTGCACGAAACAAAGTATCCTCTCCTTAAGCCTCAGTTAATATTTGAAATGTTTTCGTGGCTGATTTCTCAAGTTTCAACTCCAAACTGGCTTGATCGATTAAAGCGAAACTGAGCGCAAGGACAGAGGGGTGCGTGATATGACGTCCCCCAAACGTTTCTTTCCAACTCCACTTTTTTTCATGCTACACACTTAACGTCGTTTTTTGTGTGTGTGTGTCACACCTTGCATATATATATGCAATATATACGTCCATAATGTATATTAATGAATTGGTCACTTGTGAAATATAGATGAAACAATATCTACTTTTTTTCCCTATCTGAATCTAAGAGAAATAAAATAACGTCTTCATAATTCTAAAATATCATAAATTTTAACTCTGAAATTCTTCCTTTTAAATTGTTGTTTTGCTGAATGTGAATTAACCTAGCCTTTGTGTTCTTAACATTTTAAGTAACTTAATTTTCTTGCAGATATAATGCACTTTCTTTAATCGAAAAATAATGTTCTGAACATTCCTTTATGACTTTAAGACATTCACAGGTCTTTGATTAAAATAGGGTTTTATCATTATTACTATCAACAATTTTGTGGCAGGTACGCGATAAAACAACATCTAGAACCGCAGCTGTTGCTTTTAGGAAATTGAAGGGGAAAAAATAAAACTCGAATGAATCTTGGAGTATATTTTTCTCATAAAATTCATAACTTCATTTAGATATTTAAAACAAACCTTATTATTTAAAAATATAGCAATTCAGAATCTTCGTTTTTTGTTTCATAAAATCAAATTAAATTGTTATAAATGATAAGGCATTGGGGCGTGAGTTTCGGAAAGCAAGTCCAATATATCCATTCTCAGATTCTTTCACTATTTATATTATAGTTTATCAATTAATGAGTTGCGAACTGATTTGTATTAAACAAATTTCAACAAACTTCAAAAATTTGTAACAAGAACATCGCTTAAAAATTTCCAAAGATAAACTTCTTGTATTATATCTGATCATAATTAATGAATTAATTACCTTGTTTATTTAAATATAACTCTTTTGTATAAATCAGTTTTAATTAGTGTATTTTGGAAAGAAATCCACACACACACAACATCATTTAATTATTAACAAAATTACTTACAAAATTTGAAACTGTATTTAAATGTTAGATAGATTCTATCTGATGTTAAATTGATTTATTCTATTTTATAAAGGGTTATTTCTTACTACCTCATTAAAAATGCATTCTTATAATGAAATAAACTTTTCGTGATTTAGTAATGTATTCAGGATGATATATTGAACTAACTTATGAGGAATGTAAACACGTTTCTGATTATCGCTAGTGGTAAATATCAACGCTAATTTACTTGAATTTTCATTTTCCTTATATTTTTTTTCCAAATACTGTACATTTAGTAATCTAAATTCCATTTAAGAATGCTTTCAAAATTTAAATAGCATAATCCTCTATTAAACAAAAATTCAAAAACACAGGCTGCTGCAGTCTTTATTACCGCCTTTAACGAAAATTAAATCTGCGGTTATGCTGAAATAAGTTTTTTTTCTTATATCTTTTCAGTATTTTGATTTCTTTAGATATTTTTCTGTCCACAAAAACAGACGGTTTGAAAACAGGAGAAAAATGATTAAAGCTGTAATTATGAAGAAATGAATGTTACATCAGTCGAATTAAATATGAATGAATATCTGAAGTAGTAAAATTCAATATAAGGATTTATTTTAAATATTATAAGGAAATATACTAAAACAAAAATACAGCTTTAAACTTGATATTTAATAATGATATGCTCTTTAAGCTATTTTTTTTCTTACATGGATAACCAATTTCAGTAGTCTCTAATAAATGATGCCTAGTGAAGGACTTTTATCGTCTCCTAATGATTTTTCAGTATAGTACTAACAGGAGCAGATTCAAGATTATCCAAAAGAAAAAAAATAGTATTTATGTCAGTATTTAATTAACATTTTGAAAGAAACAAAATAACTTGATTAACTGTTTTGCACGTATTTTGTTTTATGTTCTAAATGTGTTTGACTAACACACATACGAGTACTTTGTCTTTAATTATTTTTTCACCGCCTTTTATTTGTGGCAAACAATTAAAAAAAATTTAAAAGGAAAAAAAAAATAAGACAAATAAAGAAAAACACCAGGGGTGCTCAGATGAAAATGTACGAAGCGTCGTAATAACGTAACCGTCGTAATAACGTCGAGTACATTTGTTTCATCCGTATCAAAGTTTAAGCAGCAGTTTTTCTGTTTCCCTTTGTTCTGCACGTAAAATTGCCTCCATTTTCATACTTGCGTCATAGTAAACTAGTCTTGACACTATTGCCGCCATCTTTGATGTTTAGGTGATTAAGGTATCCGACTACCCTAAAATTGTGAATTTTGCCAAAAATTGACAATTTTTTTTTATGATTTTATTTTACAGGCCATTTTATTAGCTTTATAAAAAGACCACGTTTATTATTTTCCGTTTACTAAAAACAAAAACTATAAGTGTTTTAGTAAAAGCAGATGCCATTACTTTAACCAAGATGCCATACTTTAAAACACGTTTTACTTGAAATGCGTTTTTTCGAAAATTCTCAAACGTGGTCAGCGATTGCTAAAAAAGTTTTCAAAATAATTAACTGAATTTTTTTGTGTATGTTCTGCATAATAGTGGAAGTATTTTAACCTTCAGAATTATCAATCACTGCTTTATTACAAAATTTATAGTCCATTTTGGTAGTATAATCGCTGTTTTTTTAAGCAATTTCATATAATAACTAAGATAAAGTGCTCTAGTTTTTGTAAAAACTAAAATATCTCTTATCCTGAAGGTCATTTCAAAAACGAATAACATAGTAACACATCAAAATAGAAAAATTAAAAATTTGTTCATAAACTTTTTGTACAGAATGGGCCCCGTTTATGTTATTTTTTGTCAATTTTTACCCATTATTTCCAATTTTAGTAATAATAATTTCTTTTTTCTTCTTAATTTTAGCATTTTTTTTCTTTAAATGTACCAAACAATTCTAAAAACCACAAAAAATTCTCCATATCTCCATTTTTTTCAAAAAAAAGTTGTCGTAACCAGTCGGATACCTTAAGAAAAGCGTATACAAAAATATCCGAAATACGAGGAGACAGCGATGTTTAGGATAGTCTAAATACATTAGATAAATGCGGAATGGGATAAGTCATCAATGCGAGTGGCAAGAATGGACTGTTACATTTTTCCTTATGAAAGGCTTGGAAACTCACAATTTCTCCATCCAACAAATGTTTTACCTTCGATTCCAAGCCGCATCCGATTGTCAGTAGTCTTAACGCTGGAAAAATAGCGCGGCATAGATTCCAGTAAATACTGAATTACATTGTCTATATTTATCAAAGAAATACCAAAGCAGAAACTGTTTCCATAGTTAAAATTTTCAGAATCTCATGTAGTTCAAAGTATTTTGCCTTCAAACTAGAGTATAAGTTGTAAAAAATACTATGCATTGCAGAAAAATTCATTTTTATGCACTTTATCAAGGGGCAACATTTGCTTATAAAATTTTATTTTCAAATTAGAAAGAAGATACTTGATTGTGAAATCAAAATAGTGGTTAAATTCTTCAATCTTACTATTGCACAAAATGAAAATTGTCCCCAAAACGTATCAGAAATTATAAATTAGATAATTTTTAGTATACATAGAAAACCCTTTATTTCAATATAAAATCTGCTTTATTTATTTGATTTTTTAAAATAGATAAATAGTTTGGTAACTGGATATAGTTAACCGCTGAAAAAATTTGCAAAAGATTTATCCAGAAACAAAATAATCACTTTAAAAAATTATGAATTAATCTATATTTTCAGATGAACAACTTTCATTGATGGATTATGCCTGATTATCTGCGGAAATTATTTAAAATTTTACCATGATGTAAAAGTTTTCAGTTACTCCATTATGTGCCCATCCAAAACTAATCCCAATATGGAAGACTTCCTCAAACATTTTGAAAATATTTTTCAATAATAGTGCTATTGTTCCATTAAAGTTTAACTTAATCGAACTTTTTTTTATTTAACTGTATATTTAATGGTTAACTAAGTTTGCTTTTCGAAAGATTAATTCAAAAAAGAATAAAAATGAAGCATGAAAACTTTTGGTCATAATAGGGATGATTGATTACATTTCAGAAAATTTCTCAGTCTCTTCACCGAGCGTAATACTAATCCATAGAGCATGGCATTATATCACGATCTCGTCAATCACTGACTAAAAAGAAGTCAGTGATGAAAAAAAAGTCAATATGTGGTAACGCAGACATCGTGTTTTGTGTGAACTTTTATTGTTGATGTTAAAAGCGTCAATTGAACGGTGTTTTTTTTCACCGATAGATGAAATTGTTTAATAAAATATAATCATTTTTTCCCCAAAAATATTGTCTAATGGTTAAATTAAATTATAAAATCCTAAAATAGGAAGCAGAAAGTTGAAAAACTATCTGTATATTGAGCGAATGGGTACTTACGTATTATATCATCACCTAATATTACCAAATAAAAAACACCGCCATTTTAAAAAAATGTCAAATTTTATCATTGTGTCGGAACAGGCAATATAATGGTTTTCCATTAATTACTGCATTTCGAATCATTTTGTTACGTCTTTGGATTTGACGAAATAGATTGATGGTATAATACATAAGTACCAGAAATTGAATTTGTATTGTAAATATTAAAAACATCCATTGTATTTTGCTTAACTCGAATTATTTGAAAAAAATTAGTATGTGTGATTTTAAATTTATGTAATTAAAAGTCTGACTAAAAACACACAACTATTAGGACGATAAAAAATATTCAATGATAAGTTTACATGACTTTTTATATTATATATGCTTAAAGAAAAATATTTGTATTTTCTCAGGGTACACAGTACCCTTTTTTATAAAAAAAAATGTGATTGTAACAGTAAAAATAATTTATGTTTTACTTTCAAATTCTATTATTTTAGTTGATTCTGAAATCAAAAAATCAGTTTAGCCAGCCATAATTTTACAGTTTTAAAAGATTAAGAAATTTTTTATGTTTTCCAATTCTTTATAAAGTCTTCAGTTCAACGTATAGAATTTACGTTTAGTAGTATCTATAAAATAATTCAAGAATCTACCTTCCACACACAAAAAAGCCTTAGGGATTAGTAAACACCTATATCTTAAAAATTAAAAGTCCGTGACAATTGTATTTAAAGTTTGTAAAAGTATAAAAAAAAGCTTTTAATGCCTGTAAAGCTCTAATTTTTAATATGTTATTTTCCAACTTATGTTCTATACCAAAACACTACTTCAATTAATTATGTCTGAAAATCTTTTTTTAATTCAAAATATATTTTTGCATAGTATTGATAGTGTTTGTTGCAACAACAGGTTATTCAGCCTAATCTTAACAAAATATTTTCAAGAAAGTTTTGAAACACAAAACGAAAATGTACAACATAAAAATTATACTAATTTAAGCAACAAAAAAAAACACCAGGTCTGTACATAAAATTTAATTTTTTTGTTTTTAATTGGGTAGTTTAGCAAGTTTTAAAGTCGCATAACAAGAACTAAATTACCTCAATATACTACGACTATATCTTTGTTATTCTGTAGTTTGGGTTATTATGGAAATATTCCGTTTTTTTCTGCAGTATTTGTAGTCAGAATACTTGTATTTGGAAGCCTTATTGTAGTATCACAGTGAAGGATTGGTTTTTAGATATATCTCATTTTCAGTAGTATTCCATTTTTCAAATATTATTTTTCATAGCAAGCTAAGGAGGTTTCGGCGATTGCATTGTCTCAGCAGGAAAAAATGAAAAAGCTTCTAAGTTATATAAACTGTTCTTAAAACAAAAATTGTCCTTGAAATCAATCTTAATTAAGTAATTATGAGAACTCAAAACACATAATCAAGCAGTAATGATTTTAGTAATCAAATTTGAAATTAATAACCTTTTTACACTAAAAGAGTTGATTGTGCTCAAAAATATGTTTAATTAATTCAATTTAAGAGTGGAAAAAGGTTTTAAACTGAAATCAAAACCAAAACCTAAACTTAGAAAACTCCAAAGATCTTAAAACTAATTTTTAGCGGATATGAATTTGGTTGCCAGATTCCCGATGATATAGACCAAAAGGAAATACAAATAAATAACTTTAAATTTGTTGGGCATCGCATACTTTTAAATTGTTATTTATTGGACATATACGAGACCAGGGTCCCCAAAAAGTGACAAAACTCTATATGTAGCATTAAATGTTAAGTTTTCGATTTACTAGTTACGGTATTTGTTGAACATTTAGTTTTTTTACGTAATTTATGATACCGTAAATGATTTAAACTCTTGAAAAAAAACTAAATTTTGGGAAGAAAATAAAGGTTTTTAACGAAAGTTTTAATTATTAATTTTAAGTGATCTAAAAACATACACAGCGAACTTTAAAAAAAAACTCATTTTAAAAAAGTGTTTTTGCATAAAGAATAAATTTTCACCCAAATAATAATACTCTTGTTGAACAAAAGATATACATGAAGTTTTTTTTTCTTAAAAAATCCATTTCTTTTTAATGAAATGGAAGTCATATTTGGGGTTATCATAATGGCAAATGAAGAACTATAAATAAAATAACTATGAAAATACATCATAACAAATATTTGTAATATATATCGACACAGTACAGGGACACTTTTGGATAAACGTAATTTTTAAAACGAGATAAGTAATATAAAATTTCATAAGTAAGATAATAAATAATACTTAAATAAGTAATATAAGTAATTATACAGCACAATTGCCAAAAGTTATTCTTGGCTTATTTTTCAGAAAATTTTAGTTTTATTTGCAATAAAACTGAACTTAAAAACTTATTTATGAATTTAAGTAATAAACTTTAATCTAGAATATTGGTTTCATTGTTAGAAGTTGCTTGACTTCGAAAATACCTTACTTATCATATTTGTCTCTTTAATAATTGAAACTTTCGAAGTACAGAATATCAGGCACTAACCTCATATTTTTCATAAGTATAGCTTGAAGAAAATTTTATTTTCAAATTTCAAGATGTAATTCAGGTGTATATGAAAAATGTTGATTAATTTTACTGACTAAAATCACGTTATAAATATTTTTTTCCCAATAAAGGGGAAGATGTAAAACTACAATTTAATTTTTTTTCTGTATAACAGTGGTCTTTAAACTGTGTTCTTTGAAACCAAGGGGTTTCACACTTTATACCTCGGAATTCCAACAATCACAATAAAAAATGGACAAAAAAAATATAAATTTGTACGCAAAATGAATTTATGTTCATTATATAGATTGAATAACCACAAATATCAAATTTCATCCCAATCATTAAAACACTGAAAATTTACTTATACATAATAGCTTCATATTTTGTAATATTTTTTTAACTTTTATTACAATTTAATAAAAATATTCAAATGTATTTTCCCCTCTATATGTACTACCTACTAGATTGCGAATATTTTAATGTATACTGTCCCAGGCTCACGGAATAATTTTGTATCCGTGAGTACAATGTTTTGCAAAACTAAATAGTTTTCTAATGGGAAATGCACCTTTTTTTCATTTGCTAAAAATACCTTTAATGAGAGGGAACTACTTTTCGATATATAACAATAGATTTGACATTAAAATCTAAAATAAAAAAAGAGTACCATCTAAATTTAATGTTTCAGAGTCATGCAAAATTCACATGGTTTCTCGCACAGCTATAAACCTTTTAATGCCCTTCAGAACAACGTATTTAAATTAAAAATATTTCTCAACTTCTAAAGCAACAAAAACAAGTTAATCGCAGATCATTTCAGTAGACCTAGACATCGACATTTTGTGTAAATCATCAAGCATATATCCCAGTTAATGCATCAGTAGGGAACATGGGAAATTAAATGCATCAATAGGGGACATATGAATCATAAATTAATATTATTAATTTGAGAAAATTATATTAAAATTTTTCAGCAACAAATACATTCTTTTTATTGCATTTCGTATAAAGTATGTATAATATGTTGATCTATTTTAAATACTATTTCCAGATATGTGCTTATATATGTTTGTGTGTGGAAAAGGGTTCACCAAAACACCTTACAGTTTTAAAGGTTCCGTGAGTAGAAAGGTCTGAAAATTACTGCTGTATTGGAAATGGATCAAATAAATGGAGAGATATCTCAGTATTAGTCCAATTCAGTTAACTATTAATTTTACTTTCAATACAATTTTATTGTCTTGACTTCAATTTCGAATTCACAGTATTTCTGAATTGCGTGCTTCTATTCCATATCCATCTCCAGTCTTAAACCTGTATAATCATTTATTTCCCCCAATGCATTTATGAATTTTTGCAAATAGACACAAACTAATTTTCCTCTTTATATCCGACTAGATTCAGTCATACAAAACTATTTTCCAACTCTCCTAATTAAGATCATGCTCTCATTCCACAATAATATCAATCTCTTTATTCAAAAGCAAATGTCAAAACTTGTGTATTACCTGTAAATTTTGTTGCAATCTCATTCGCTTTATTGATAAATATTAGTCCTGACATTTGTCGAAATGTGCTTCCTCTAAATTCGTGGAGATGCACTAACGTTTCCGCATCATTTGGCGAGATCCAACTTATTCTAATTACGTCATTTAGTTAGCAGTGGCGTGAGGTAATTAGGTTAGGTTAATGCGAGAAAGCATCAATTATAAACCACGCCACGAAACTCCAGGACGGTACAAGAGTAAATTATATATCGCAGTGAATGTTTTACGATGCAACGCGCTTAATGTGCAGAATGACTGGAGAAAGTTGTAACATGTTACGCAAATGAGTGAGGACTTAATTTCTTTTGGTAAAAACGAATCCGGAATAGAATTGTAACGAAGGATGTATCTTATGTTCTTCAATTGAGCTATAGTAATGGCATGGTTAATATCGCTTTGCAGAACTTTGTCCACGCTCTGTAACTGTCTTGTCTAGTACATTTAAATGTTTTCCATTCACATTAAATCAGAAGGTTCATTTCTTGAGCATTTATTAGCATTTCGCTGAAGCTTTTATTGATAATTATGTGTGTTAAAAACTCTAGAATGATATTAAGATATCTAGTTAGTACTAAATTTAAGAACATAACATTTAATAAAGTTATTATTTTTTATTATTTTTAAGGGGGCACAGTACGATTTAATTGACAAAAATCGGTTAAAAAATAAAATATAATTTTTTTAGCCTAAATTATTATTTATATGCTTTACTATAACCTCACAAAATTTGAAAGCTCTAAAGTTAAAAAACGCAGAATTATGATAGCTATTACGTTCTTTTTTATTCACATCCCTATGGCAAATCAAGACTTTAAACTTACTTATCTCAGAAAAATAAAATGACTGGTTTCTTTTTATTTAAAAATGCTAAGGCTTTTTTTCTATTGTGCCTAATGTTTTTTTTACCTATTGCTAACAGTACATTTAACAAAAGTTGGTATGCGTTTTTGTATCAATAATACTTTCTTTAAAAAATAATTAACTCAGAATTTATACTTTTTTAAGGAATTTTCAATAAGCATTAATAAAAAGAATTATTGTAAAAATACTAATCTTATTATCGCAAAACCCACATCAATTTTTGTTGTACATAGTTTGACGTACTTGCAAATCAATTTTCATGCTTGTACGTAAATGTTTATGGGAGGAGTTTAATTTTAAAATCACTTCACAAACTTTAAGTTGTTTCCTTAAATAATTAAATGGCCACATTTTTGTGAAATTTTTGAGCACAAAATATGTTTTACATAGCATACACACATAGGAGGCAACCAAAAATTTTTTGAAAAAATTTAAATTAATTTTTGTTTTTTGTAAATCGTACCATGTCCTCTTAAAAAACATTTTATTCAAAGGTACAGTAATAACTCGACTTATGCTACTAGGAGCCTTGAGTTACATGATTTTCAAATCCTGTCTGTTCGGCTCTTGTTTGAGCTCGCTTACTCGCTTAATTGAATGATGGCATTGGTAAAGGGATTGAAGAAGTTGTCGCCTTACCAGGTCAATAAATTGCGAAGTGGATAGTGAGTATTTTCAAAAACTGCTGCATTCTCACAATTAGGAATTGACAATTGATCAACTTATAGAATTACATGAACGGAGCAAGACATTCAAGAAGAGTCTTTAGACTCAGTTCATTTAGAAGATCGAATGACATTTGGGAATTTTACAGAAGGCCCTAGAGTGTTTATTTTAAAAAGGGGTTACAAATCTTAGAAAATGAAGAGTCCATAAAAGAAAGTATTTTTTCAGCAAAACAAGGAATAAAAAACTTACTAGCACGTTACGAAGTAATTTTGTGGAAGAAAAAAATTATTTGAACCCGAAAACTATTTTGTTCGATTTTATGAAACCTTCTACGTAAAAATAACTTCGTTTTGCAATTTTGTGTTTGAACTATCCTCCCCCCCCCTAAAATATTGTTTTCTTTTGTCTCTGACATCAGCTAAAAATATGTATATGGGAAACTGCACCCCGACTTAAGCGAAATCGACTTACAAGGTTATCAATCATTCACACCTATAACGTAAGTTCGGAGTATTACTGTATAGAGCTAAAAATATGTAGGACTATGCTTCTCTATTAAATCCACTGTCTCTGTTATTAAGAACCCAAATCATTTGCAAATATTCCAATGACAGCAACTAATATCAACATTTCAACCTATTTTCATCGTTAAAGTAATTCGACCATCTGTTGTAATCTTGCTGCAAAAAATTTTGCACCATTTTAGAGCTGCCGTTTTGTAACAAAATTAACACAAATATTTCTAGAATTCGTAACAAAAGGAAGTACATTTAATTAAAAAAAATCTGCCTTATATATATGATTATTAAATATTATGTGCATTTGTGTTCGCGTCTCATTTTTAACTAATATATAAGTCGCTTCAATAAACGTTTAGAGCTGTCAATTTTATGTAACATAATAAAATAAATAAATCAGAATATACGACACTGTTCGGAAATAATTATATTTCTAAGTAATTTTAACAGTTTGAAAAGTCCTTCGTGGAATTCAGAAATCTAAATACTGTTTTTGGAATTTCAGATACATTGTGAAATCCGGCATAAGATGCATAAAATGTCAAGAATTTCTTTTTATTATAAAAGAGATTACATGGTTCTTTTTTCGCAAAAGATGCAGCATTTTTACGTTAAATTTAGTCAATAATTGTACATTAGAAATGTATAACTAAGAATATACGAAGTATAAGAACTTTTTCAAGAAAAAAAAGAAAGTAAGAAATACTCAAAAAAGACAAAAAAATGGCTGCATAAACATTAAGCTTGCTACATTATATAAAGGAATAAATTTTATTTGAATCAGTCTTTCCTTTTTATGCCACTTGTTTTTTTCCCTTCTTTTTCTGTGTTTGAATAAGCTTTAAAAATTCCATTAGAAACTAGATTGTTTACATAACAAAAAATGTTAAAAAATCAATACAAAGTAAATGCTATTTAATTACTTTGATTAATTATGATGATTCAGTAAAACAGCTGTTTGAAGAAAAATATAAAGAGATTAAAATTTCTTTTATAAAATGTATCCACACTCTAGGCAACGACAACAATTTATTTATACTTTATTTTGCTTGGAAGATTTCTAATATGATTTTAAAAAATTGTATTAGTAGAGCTCTAGAGACTATTTTCATTATTTATTTTGGGTAATAGTGTAGTTATGGAATTTTCTTTGTTGCTGTTCTTTTCTTCTTTCTATTTTTTAGCTTGATTTTATTTCATCTTAAAGTTATTCTTTCATTTTGCGAATAGTAAGAAAAATATTTTTGATTATTTAATTCATAGATTTTTTATTTTTTATTTTGTACAAATATTATAACAACTAAATGTCAGTTTTCCGAATAAAATCTAGTATTTTTCAACACACACACAAACACATTTCTGTTTCCTTCTTTTTTTTCAAATATTCTTTTCGTGCATAAAATAGAAAAGAGTCAAATATCTTTTACATTCTATGTATGTATACTTGTAAAAAGGTTAAGTAATTTGTAATTCATATCACAAAATCAGATGAAAAACGGGTACGTATTTTTGTTTACAATATCCATTTTAAATTTTGATTTTAAAATTCATAACACCTGAACTACAAGTACCAGTAAATTTTATTCCGTTATAATATTTTTATAGACTTGACTGTTGTCGCCATTCCAAAATATTTTTAGAGTAATTCTAAAAATTATTCAAACATATTTGTTAAGAAAGAATATTTTTTTTACGGAAACTTGTTATTCTTTTTACTTTTAAAGGGTATTTTATCAAAAGGAAACTACGATATTTGAATAGTAATATATTTAAGATACACTTTCCTGGCTTGTCTCATTTTAATATTTAGATATCTTTGCAGTGAATCTCAACTACTAGAAGGACAAGAAACTAATGTAAACTATATCAATAGCAGTATTCAGTAAGGTATAATATATTCTGTTTGAGTACAAATGCAAGTCTCAAATTTTAGTTTGGAAGCTAAATATAATCAGAGAACATAGTATTTCCTATTTTCGAGTATTCAGGCAGCAGGTGTAATTCAATGTTACCGGATCTAATTTTAAGACTTGCAGTTGCACCAGTTAAGGATTCTTGAACAATTTTGGGAATATTGCGTCATGCAAACATGAATCTGTTGCTTAGATTCATTTCCGTACTTTCAAAATGTGGCATTAAGATTAAAATTCAAATAAATGAATGGTATATTTTCAAACCATGCAAGGAGATATGATTTGCAGTCTTTAGGCTTTGTGTAGATTTTATTCATATTTTTTTAGAGAAAATTGACACATACATTGCAAAAAAAAGTTCAAAAGTATTTTGGCGTTAAAAAAAATACTGCCACAATATAAATTAACTAAATGAAGAATATTTTTGATTTTAAAATAATAACATTCGGTTTGAAAAAATAAACTTTAAATGGCCACCTATATGATTTTAATAAATATTTTTGAAAGAAAACATTTACAAAATAAAAGGAATGATATAAAAACTATTAAAATTTAAAATGTTTAATTCTTCGATGTTATTTTTAGAATTCGACTATTTATTTACCTCTATATAAACGACTCAAATCTTATAAACTATTAATCTGAGACAAAATAGGAACATAAATGACATTAGATGTGTTCATATATTTTAATAAGTAAAAATTGGTATTTTTTCACACGTACTCAAATTTAGGCTTTTTAATGTGTTTATACTGTAAATTTAAAGTATTTTAAATTTAATATAGACTAAAAGATTTTAGCCTTCTTATCATTATTTGATTTTTAAACTAATTTTGATATTTTGAATTTTCTACTAAAAATCTGATTGATACTCAAAAATCTATATTTTCATTTATTCATATTAAATTAGGAGAGAAAGCATGCCCCGAAAAAGTTTTTTCATTCCTTATTTTAATATTTCTTTTTTTAGTATCGTAAGAAAAACTAATGAACCATGTTTATTAGTTTAAGTAAGAATTTTATTTTTGAATATTAGACAAAAATTTGCTGATTCTTCTTCAACGAGTTTGTGAAGTAAAAGTGGAAGTAAGAAAGTAAAAAAAAATATTTTTCTAAAGAATACACATACTCAAGAAAGAAACTAACTTGCACACATCATATTTCAAATTTTAATTTAAAGAACAATAGTGTTCGTTAACAAAAAACAATGTGCAAGTAATTTGTTTGGAATATTTTTTGTCTGAAATTTAGAAAAAATTGCATTGTTTATGTATCTTAAGAAACATTGAGATTATAAGTAGAATAACTTATTTAATTATTTCGGTGCAAATAATTAGGGAACATTTAAAAAATATTTTTAAAAAAATATTGTTTTCAACTTGGATATAATCGAAGATGAGGAACAGTTCTATTAAGTATGATTTTTTTTGTGTAGCGCTTGTTATTTTTTTTCTGGAATAAAGACTGAAAATGCCCATTAATTAAACATTAAATGTTTTAAAAATCAATTCCACATTTTAATATATATAATAAAATGCTACTAGATTTTAAGGAATATTTTATTCGAGCTATTTGATGCATTTTCATTGTCAACGGATTAATTTTGATTGTTTACAAAAGCCATGCTACGGAGCTAGTGTTGATGGACTTCGTATTTTTGAACCGTAATAAAATGAAGGTAAACGACATATGAGATGACACCAGACTCCACAAACTTGAACAATTTGATATATTTGAGGCGTGATCGATTTAACTTTCTTCAGCCACTCTACACATGAGATCTTTAGTGGCACCATGGCTCGAACTCATGGGCAGGAAGAAATAACACTTTTTAAGACTCCCTGATTATGATTATTTGAGTGTCATGACTACATATTAAATAAAAAGAAACATTTAACATTAAGGGGTCTCAGGGGTGTTAAAAATGTTTCGAGAGCACAAAATACGAACAATTTTCGACTAGGAATAATTCTTTGAGGTTAAAATGAAATAATTTGATTCTTTTACACATTTTTTATAAAGGAATAAAGTTTCAAAAAAGTATAAAATGTCTAAAATATAATCATAATTTTAAAAATAATAAGCACATAAATATAAGAAAATTTTTTGTAAGAAAAAAATAGTAAGTTTTACGACGCGCATGATATTTTCTGAAATAATAATTCTAATTACTAGCAATAAATTGATTTATAAAGTCAAATATATCCTTATTAGATGGTAGCGATTAGATATAAAAAGAATAAAAAATAATATTTTTAAAAAATAAAAAAAGTACATTTTAAAAATTTTTTTCAAAAAATTTACTTTTTTTGAAATTTTTCAAAAAATTACAAATATGTAATACTATAAATAGCTAGGATTTAAAGATTATGATAGAGTTTATAATTTTGTAAAGTTTTATGCATCAAAGTATGATAGTTTTTGAAACGCAATGCGCGTAAGTGAAAAAAAACACAAACTGAGAAAAAAGGCTTTAAAGTTTTCAATTGAACTTGAGAAAATAAATTTTAAAACTTACATGCTAAAATGCTCCAGGATCATACGATATGCCTTCCTGTTGCTTAAACAGCTCAATTTCTTTACTCTTTTCAAATTTTTTGGCTCTGCGAGCTTCAAACGATGATAATAAGCTCCTCTTTCTTGACGTAAAGATTCGATGATTGTCACGTTCAGCCAGGGACACACAAACATTTTTGTTAATTTTTAAGCCAAATTTCTCTAAAATAGTAATAAATATTTGATTTCCATCATTAAAAATGCTGGTTGCTAGATTTGCAGCAATCTCTGCAATCTGAAGGCTAGAACCAATCGTCTTAGGACAAAACTTCCAGATTAATGAATTTAAACTTTCATTAGGATTCTGTGTCTTACCTCCTAAACATTTCCTCAGGAGTGCCAGATGAGATAAGTCTGCAAATACAGGCTTAATTACATCTCGAACAGCTTTAGCAACTGAGGGTTTGTGTTTATAATTTTGTAAATTATTATTAATTGCAGCATTATACTTACACTATGTATTTGGATTTGTAGGACAAAACCAGTGCATCGGTTCATCATCGGTGCTGCAAAAATGACCCCAAACAGCCCAAATGGCTTTCCGCATTTCATCTACACTAGTAGAATTGCATCGAATAGCATTACCATAGTAATGCGTAAGCTTATTAATTAAACTATCACTTAACCTACCTTTACCGCCTATAGTTTTACCAACAGATAATTTCTTTTTACCATATACTAATTTAAGCTTCCTAAGTCTTGTACCCATTCTCTTTTGCACATGGCCTACACATTCTATTTTCTGAATAAGATGGTTATCGCCATACGGCTTCTTTTCAGAAAGGGCATTGAATGTTTTTGTGTCGCCATCTCCTATGTAGTTCGAATATTTCAGGTTGCGAAGCTTTTCTGACCGAATAAAAATCCTCAACATCCCGTCAACCTCCATCTTACCAGCAGAGCCAGAATAATTTTTTCTACATGAAATCTTATGCGCTCTTAGCCATTTATTGTACTTGATACCAAACCTTACCCCTTTATAACTGTCACATCCTTTGCAAAATGAGGACAACACTTCCCGATCCAAAACCTTACCTGTTTCGCTCCCTATTAGAGTACATACTCCAATCAACGATGAATGTCCTCTCGTCTTCCAGGTCCCATCACCACTTACCGTTAAAATGTTATCAGGTGACGAAGAATTTTCTTCGACAGCTGCCCTGTTCATGCTTTCTTCGGCGACTTCCTTCATAACAAGTGAAAGTTTATTATTAATAACATCATATGATTTTTGTTCAACAGGATTAGGAAGACTCATTACAGCACAAAAGGTTTTTAATGACTGTAAACCCTGACCTATGCATCTCATTGCTAAAATAGATCTTCTGTTAATTTCTGGAGCATTATTTTTATTCCCAGTGTTTTCACAGCTTGAAAAAGTACAAATACTCCCACAGTTTTTACAATGTATTTCAAAATTCGAACATAAACCACGAGTGGATTTTTCATTAATTGTTAATGGCTTATGACATTTTAAACAGCATGATACTGACAAAATAGATCTTAAAGTTGAAATAAAATAAAAAATACGATATCCTTTGAAGTTTTCACTTACTTTAACAAGATTTGACTTTAATGAAGTCTGAATTCCTGAGATTTTATTACTGGAAGCACACTTACGTGTATCTCTCCTTTCTGCAACATTTGTATCAGGACATACCTTCATGAATTGGTTCCCTCTAAATCTTCTTTTGTAAGAACGCTTACCTGAAGGCCTAGGATGTATATTTTCAATTTCAAATCAAACGATAAATAATGTTTTGAGTTTCGATAACGATTTCAAACAACGTTGTTTTGAATTTCGATAACTTATTTCAAACAACGTGGTAGCGTTACCAAAACAGAATGTAAACACTGAAAGAATGAATGTGTTGAGTTGCAAGCTTCCTTATGATCAACTCAAGAGCTTAAAATATTTCATGAGGCTTTTTAAAAACAGAAAAATGAAACGTTGCGGAAATAAAAAAAGTGGGCGTGGCATGTGTCCATTTAAACACTGTTATTACTAAATTGCTTTTTGGAATTTTTTTAATAACTTTAAAAGTTTTTGTAGCACTATCACGTGGTTGGTATCAAAATGTTCAAAAGAAAATGAGGAACAACATATATTTTTTTCGAAAATTCGAAAAAATCCGAGATTAACACCCCTGTGACCCCTTAAGCACATTATCTGGACGTTTAAACTAAACTAAGTGGCGCAAGAGCCCTAGAGTGCCAATGCCTACTGCGCCTAGCTAAGTTTTAGCGAACTTAGGCACTGAGGTGCATGTGCAGATGTTCCGAGCAAGTGGTATCTGACGCGAAAATCCGCTGTGTTTAGTTAGTTCCCAAGCAAGCTTCGTACTCATTTATGGACCCACTAAAAAGATGAAAGGTTGAGTCGACTTTACCCAGCCCGGGATCCGAACTTTGGATCTGTGGCGGGAAGTGCAATACACTACCACTCAGTCATTGGACAATCAAGATATTTAAATCTTGGAATAATTTGGGATAAAACAAAAGTATTTCTTATATTAGGTTGTCAAATATGAAATGGAGCAAGGATTCATAAAGCAGATAACCTCATTTAGACGCCGTATTTTGGCATAATTTGTTTTTTCATGTGAAAGTTACATCTTTTCTTCTTTTAACGCATACTTCAGTTTGAAAAAAATTAAAAGTTCTTAAAATCTTAGTTTTTAATGGAAAAAAATGAATTCAGTTATGCGCAATTTTTACTCCATCTCATACTTGACAACCTAATAGTTTGCTGAAGTTTAATATATTTAAAAAATTTCAGCTTACGATATTTTAAAACAAGTTTACAAACATGCAAAGTACATATTAATTGGTACGCTTATGGACAAGTTATGTTAAGAATATTCAGTAATTCAGTAGAGTCCCGAAAACTCGGTCGAAATTTTGGCCGAGTTTGTAATTGCCGATTTATCGAATTGTAATTTTGTTGCCGATATATCGAGAATAGGCTTGAAAAAGAATAAGTACCTCAGAAAATATTGTATTGCTCTTGCATGTAGTGTTTTCTTGGAAATACAACAGAAAACCAATTGCCCTAACACCTTTAACATTTTATGAAAGAAAAAAGCTCTCTATCTCTCTCTCTTTATATATATATATATATATATATATATATATATATATATATATTATGAAAATTAAATAGCCAACTTTAAAAAGAAGGACTACTTTTTTTTAGAAAATAAATGTGTAATGTCTTGTTGTCTTTTGACTCTGCTTTTTGTTCTTCAACACGAACACAACGAAGGAGGAGTAAGTCTATTCTGATATGGCATCCTTTAGTCCCTCCCTATGTGATATTTTAGAAGTTTTTACTGTATCTTTAATGTTAACATCTTCATTATTTTCCAGCCTTTTTTCCATTAATTGTGACGGGAGCACAATAATTTCTATATCAGACATAATGTCTTGCTCAGTATCGTTCTGAAATCACTGTACGACGTCATTTTTCAACCTGCAAATTAGCGGTCGAGTTACCTGGGCTTCCAGATTATCGAGGGCCGAGTTTTCGGGACTCTATTATTTCATAAGCTGGTCAATTTTTCTTTGAAACGATTTAAAAACACATTGTATATTGAACTGCTTGTTTTAAAAATTAATATACTTCCATCTAAAATCAATATTTCTTGCGCGTGCAAGATTAAAGAATTTGAAAGTTCAAAGTTATTGAGTACAAGCAAACACATTTTTAAGCTCGGAAAAAGAAATAATTAATGAGCGAGAAAGATATTTCCAATTCCTTTGTACCATATCACGCATCTTTTTAGAATAATTTATTTAACTATAAAAAAAGAAATATAACTGGTTATCCTATAGATGCTATCATTTCTAGGCAAGAAAAAGATGATAAAAAAAAAGCACCAAGAATACATTCGAAATTAAATGTTTCTTTCTGGGTGCAAAAAGTAACAAAATCTCACGTGTGCTTCTTCATAATTCTATGTACTTTTTAAAAAATAATTTTTTCAGAATCTTCCATTAAAAACTCTGAAGAAATTTCTTCTTCACCCTCTAATTACGGTACTTTCCCAATAGTTAATGCATTTTTCATAACGGTTCGAAAAAGAAGAATCGAATGATATAAATGAATGAAGAAAGGACATTCCATCCGAAGAGCTATATTTAACATCTGTCCCTGTTGCCACCACAAAGCTCAAAAGTTAATTACAAAAATCCACCACCGTAATGCGAATGGTGTGCACGTTTTGACCATTTGCAACCACTGTAGTGCGAGGCTTTCCTTATAATAGTGAGTGGTGAAAGTTAAGATTCTTAGTGAAAACACTGATTTCTTATTCTAGGAATCTTCTTTCTTCCTCAAAAAAGTCCTTTTTTTCCCTTACTATACCCCTCACGAATGAAGATTGATTTTTTTTACTTATTTTTTTATCTAGGGTACGGAGTCAATTATTACGAAAGGCTGGACCTACGTGCTCGAGTATGAAGAGCGAGGAATTAGTTCTGACTTGCCTACAAGCGAAGCTCTGTTTCTTTTCATTTCAGTTCTTTTTTTTCTCGACAAAAATTGCAGACGCAAGAAGTAGATGAGGAATTAAAGGATTAAGCTTATTTGATACCAATAGTTCGGATAATGGTGGTTTATTGGGTATTTTCACTAAGATTATGAGCTTCCTGTATACTTTTCCAGTTTATATGAATTGTACCAAAACAAATTTTGTGTTTCTGTAGTAATTCTAAGCAGTTTCAGCAAGAAATATAACCTTAACTTCGAATATATACTTGAAAATGTATTTTATCAATCTTATAACAAACTCTATACTAAGGTTAAAATCTTTTTAGAGGCTGTTTCTAAAACGTATTCATATCATCATGTTTAACTAATTTTTATAATTATTAATAGTTGCTTTAAATAAATGTGTTTCTTAGCTGTATTATTTCAATATGTTAACATTTCTAAATGTTTCCTTCAGTTGAAAGAATAATTTATCATATTTTTTTATAATTTTTTAAGGGTTTGTTTTTTATATTTCTCAGCAAATCTTAGAAATATATAGCAATACTTTAAGAAAAACTGTAAAAGCACACGCAAACAAACCAAACAAAATGCATTAAAAGGAAAGAATATTAGACTTCCATGTATGATATAAAGTCTTACAGAAGAATGTGGTCAAAATCTCTTAACTAAAAGGCTCTGAAAAAATTTAAATATCTTAGATAGAGACAACTGTTAAACAATTTCAAACTGTTTATATAATTTGAATTATTCATATGTAAATGCTGTTTTTTTTAATAAATACATTGTTAAATCGATTGATTTTGTGTTTGATTATTTCAAAATAAACTAAAAGGATTTTTCTTATTTAAAGTGCATCATTTAAATAGTAGTATCTCCTTCATTTAAATAAACTCAAAATGCACACATATTTATAAGAATAAAAAACAACATTAAAATGAAGATATAGTGTTTAATACACGTACATACAGATATATATATATACTGTATTTTTCATACATCTGATACGCCTTAATACAATATTCAGTATTTTTATATTGATCATTTATTAAATTCTTAATCATGACAGTTATTTTAATTTTTAAATGTAATTCAATGCGTCTTTTAAAAGTTTTAAATACCTTTTAGTCTATTGTGATGATTTTTTAATATATCTTAAAATATCTATATCGTTTTTAAATATCTTAGAACTCATTGTATCCTTTATTATTTGAAAAAGAAATATTTCTCATTTAAACCCTTTAATATTAATTTAGTTATTTAGTTCAAAGTTTTCTTTTACTCGAAAAACATTCTTTAATAAACATAATTAAAATGATTTCAGTGCAAGTTAATTATCAAGTGCATTCCATGACATAATTTCTCTGCATAAATTCTAATAAAAATATTTAAAAACTTTCGTTTAAAAAAGTGTCTTTATTGCAATTATGATATTCTTTACACTTACATATACTTATTGTAATACGCATACACATATTTCTTACTATATATTTAGTTCATTAAAATTTTTCTTTTAGTAATATCTCAATCTAAACATATTAAATATTTTGTTACTTATTTTTTATTATTTACTTCACTACACCATTAAATCTTACATATCACATGAATGTATATGTGTATGCATCATTATCTACTATCATAGTAATTATTTGTGCAATGATTGCATGTCATTATTCAGGAATAATGTATTATCAATTTTTCTTCATTGCAATGGATGTGCATGTAATTTGAATTTAATGTAAGTGACAATTAAAATCTCTTTAAACACATACACAGTTCTACCGATAGTAATAATTCACTAACGGTGTGCATCAGTATTCATAAATTAATTGTCGATCCATTATTAATATTCCAATTAATTCAATGACAGTTAATTAATACACAAATTGTTAATCGGGAGGAATATAGATTATATCGTAAATTACATACATAGCTCTCCATACAGTAGCTAAACTACAGTATTCGTGTTGCTCTAATGTATGTATACAATTATATTGATTGGAAATACATTAACATAAATTATGAATAATATCACCATTCACTTAATATTAAATAAATATATGTTTTTAAACTTCAAGTATTTTAAAATTAATCAATATTATAGTAATTTAATTCAAAGTTAATACTCAACATATAAATGTTTTGCCTGAAAATCATTAAAATAATGATTATCTATAAAATAAATTAAAAATAAATAAAAACTTAATTTTTACATATGTTGAAGGAATCAAATTTTTCAAAAAAATTGTTCAATGTCAATGAATGCAGTGTTTGCTATTTTGTATGAATTCTTGGCAACAACGAAGTAGATATATTTTGTTGACATACATTGTAGCCAAAAAATGCTTTTTTTTTCTTTCATAATATGTAAACATGTACATAAAATTTAAATGAGCTCCATTCAATGCTTACTTAATGCATTCGATGATTCAGAAATTTATATGTAAATCTTAATGTTTCTTAATATTTTATCCTTAAAAGTACTGCAAAACCGTCAAAAATCTTTCCAATTGCATAAACAGTAATTTAAAGAAACTAAATATATAAACAACGTTTTCAAACTGCTGAGTCTATGCGCATTTAAATAACCATTTTTTTTTCTCCGAGTGAAGTCAGCGTTAAAAATAATATTCGAAACGTATAACTTTCGTATTTATTGAAGCATCCTCCGTAAACGATGCAAGCGGTACATTCTTTGATTTTGCTTTCGCAGGGTCTTATTTCTGAACACTTTTTAGAATATTCTTTTAAGTGAATGATTTTGAAAATGTGCACGTTTTTATTTATTGAAAACAGTTGCAAAGAGTGTAGAATTTATTTTAAAGAACTTTTCAATGGATCACTGATTTCTCCCCATCAAAAATAAAGATCTTTTTAGAAGGGCATCTATAATGCAGTTTTAGCATTCTTCAACGATTTTATGCAATCTTCAGATAAACTATTGATCCTTTCAAATCCTCTAAAAAATTTTTTGATAAAGGAAAGTTTGATGTGGCTTTTAAAGTCATTTTTGATCTTTCCATAGATTTAGAAATGTGTATCTTTATCACTTGGTTCTCCTAAAATAAAATGAGATTAGTCTGAATTTATAATTCTGTATTTAATTTAATAATTTTAAAATTTCGGAATTACGATAACTGAAAATTGATATAGGATTCTAATTATAAAAAATAAAAAGGAAATAAGTGGAAAAAAGTTAAAATTCTATAATAAATATTATATTATTAGAAAAAGAATATAATTATTTTTCACAACATTTTATAGTTAACATTTACACCACACAAGAAGTATCGAAACTGTTATGGAAAAGTAACAATTTATCAAAGAATATTATAGCATTCTTATGATGTACAGTTAAAACTAATTCACAAACAATTAGCTTTTTCTCAAGTTAAGCCAAATGCTTTAAACCAGTTATACCCGAAACGGTCTATAATGACTCTCAGGGGTCTATTATGAATTTTCTGGAATACACATCAATGAAAAAATTATTTGGGGGTCCATGAGGTCTAAGTGGGGTCAATTATAGTGACTCTCATTAAACCAGATCATGATTTAAATTTTAAAAAAAATTAATCAAGTGGAAATCAGATTTATCTATTTAACAGATTTATTTACTTAACTTATATATTGAGGTTAATTTGCAGTTACAAGGGACAACAGACATTTTGTTAAAAAAATATCATCATTCCAGTACCTCTTGCCAGAATTATAAGCTAAAGGATTATAATATTGAAACTTCACTGACTTTACTAGTTTCTCAATTTGTCAAAGAAAATCTGCCAGGAAAATAACGTTTTAACCTAAGATTAACTTTTAAATGACCTTTATTCAGGTTTTGAAACGATGTTTCAAATGCTTTGATTATGCTAGCACTACAGCGGACAATGAATTCATGTGAAGAAAAAAAAAACACCAGATTTTAAAAGGAACTGATTGGAATAGCCACTAACGAAGATCTAAAATTAAAATTTAGATACGGATGTCAGCAAAATTGGCTTTAAAAAGATATGTTTGTTATTTTTCCCAAATTATGGAACATTTTGAGGGAGCTTTTAATTGCTTTCCCAAGAGAGAAGGAATTTAGAGATGAAAGTCAATATCCAAAACAAAAACAGAAAAAAATGGACACTACTAATGAGAAGATTTAGGGTTAAACCTGACGTAATTGGTACCAAATTTTGAAAATTTGCCATCAAAGAACCAGATTCTTCCCAACCAATAAAAACATTTGTCTGTTGATAAATTATTTTATGTATTAATTAAAGCGTGATTTAATTCCGGATTTCAGAAGATAAATTTGCAAAAAATCCAATGTTAGGTAATTAAAGGCCTTCTCAATACCGTAAAACATGACAATGGGTCTGAGACACAAAAGTTTGGGAACCTCTGTCATAAACAACGACCCCTTATTTTTCAGTCATTGCAAAATTTATTTCATGACTTAGTATTTGTACGGCAAGATCTAATCTTGATATTAACAGATTTTTCTTAATCTATGGTAATGAATTTTCATAATGGTTCATTAATAGGGATTAACTCTAACTTAGGAACGAAAAAATAACGTATTAGGAGGAAACAACGTGCAAAAGAGAAACTTAAACATTCTTCTTAAGTAAATTAAAATAAGAAACACACATTTTTTTCCCAAAACTATTTATAAAGTTTTTATTTTAATCAAAAATTAATATTGTTTCTTAATTTAATTTCTCATACGTACATGAATTTAAAAAATGTAATAATATATTTGTTACAAAATAGCCAAAGCACTATAATTTAAATTCTTGAATATCATTTGTGTCATTCTTCATTTATTATATTTTGAACAGACTATTATAGAAGAGTATTTCTTCATATAAAAAATATTTTCGTGATGATGATGATGTTGTAAATTTATAGATTTTTCTCACACACGAGAACAATAATAAAAAGGCCTAAGTCCTGCTCAATATTATAGTAACAAATTGGTAGTAACGCGCAATTTACAATTGAATCAAATATTTCAAGCTTTGAAATTTTGCTGTATCATCATGCTATTAAGAAATGTATGTGTTACTGACCGAATATGTAATTACACAAGAGTGGTAGTGAACTGTATTTAGAAGAATATGTGTGGTGTGAATTTATATTAGGAGATTAGAATGGCGAATGTGTATGTATCCCAAGGATGACACTAGACATTCCATTCTTATTGAAACTTACGTAATTCCTTGTTAGATTGGCATTTGCCATGGCTATTAATAAACCCCAGGGACAGAATTTACTCATGGAGAATTCAATTCAATGTGGCTCTGTCAAGGGCAGAAGCAAAGACGGAATAAAAATCCAGTGCAATTTAGAGTAAAAGGTAATAAGAAATGTAAATTGAAGTATAACCTAAAGTGCAGAGATGAAGACATGGAATTTATTTTCTTTTTGCTTACAATATAGTGGAAATAAATACAGAACTACATAATGCATGTAAATTACAGTTTTATAATGTCAGCAATGAGTGCGAAGACTTGTATAATTTGTATAAGGGACACCTTTAGGAGGACAGGGGAACAACCACTCACCCCTAGTTTTGTTAAAAACAATATATCAATCATTGGCATGGCCAAGTAATCTTAGCACGTTTTTCACATGTTTGTATTTTACAATAATGAAACTAGTGAACTTTTTACTAACAGAAAGTAGTGTACTGTACCACTCCTCTAAACGTACTACTATTGAGCTGAAAAGAAATAATGACACAAATCTGTATCAGCACTATAAAAAAGCAAAAACAAATTTTTTTTTGCAGAAGCTACAAAAGCCCGGGGAAGGTGACTTAACTCTTTGTCTAGGCATAAAACTCACTTCTATGTATTTATTCTTTTAAGTTTAACAAGGGCAAGTACATACAATTAATAATAACTTAACTACTACATTACTTAAAGTTTATTTAGCTTAGCTAACAAAGGCTAATGAAATGAAAAGACTGACTCGTATACGTAAACACTGATGGTGTAGTCAGTCAATTTTCCAAAGATTGCATCGATAGTGCTGCCAGAATCAGTTGTTGGTTCCTTTTGCAAACAATAAATTTACTAGGTAAAATTTGAGAAAATTTTGTTATAAACTAGCGAAATTCAGGAAAATTTGTAGGAAAATTCGGGAAAATTTAAATATGATTCGGCTCATCTAGGGCACAAATGTGACCAAATACCAAAAACCCGAGGTCAATTGGTTGCTTATTGGCTGAGAAAAAGGTACGACAAAATATGGAACGAAGACGAAATTTGCGTCCTAATAGAGCTTTTGTTCCACTACGTGAAAAACGCGCTAAAAATATCTTCATTTATGAATCAAAATAACCTTCACTTGAGAAAAATATTGTGTTTAATCTTTCAAATATAAAGTCCCTTAGTTGTTAAATTCATATAAAAACTTTGCAGCTTTGTAAAGATTTACAGTACATTAAGTTACACACATTTATCGTATCATATCGTATTATATGTATCTAATTTTTTTGTATGTCCCCGCAAGCATGTGAAATGAAAAAAAAATAAATATATAAATACTTATAGATGAATAAAAAAAACAAGGAAGCAGCTCTAGGTAAAGGAGAAAAATGTATAGACGACCGAAATTTAGAATTAAATTAGTTTTTTGCTATTAAATGTCCTCCTTTGTGACATGGTAAACTAACGAGTAAATAAATATCCAAGAAATTGTAACAGCTTTATTAATTAAATTAAGAATAATTAAAACAATACACTAAGAATTAAACCATCAAACCATCTAAAAATTATGGAGGTACCAAAATAATATGAAAGTATATATATATATGTATATATATATGTATATAATATTTCAATATGCATACTATTTCCATGTGTATATATACAGAGAGAGAAGGGAAAGAAATATATATATAAGCATAGATATGTAGTGTATTATATTTTCTTAGTGTCTTTGATTCTGAACATGTAGTAACAAATATATACTACATTATTTGTGTAGAGGTAGGCCTTGAACAGAAATCTTATATGTCCCTTTACTTCAAAAGTTTCTTTTCTGTATTAAGAATCATAGTTTTACTGCAATTTCAAATACTCATCTATATATTTATTACATTCTTTAAGTAACAGTCTGTCATTAGTTACTCTCTTTACGATATTTTTCACATTAGTTTTTTTCTTAAAAGAAACTGTACAATTACAGGTATCAAGTTAACTGTTTCCTTAAACTCGTATTTGTTCAAAAAAAAGAAACTTATACTTCTTTCTGATGTATTAATTAATAGTTATTGTGATATATATAAGTGAGTGAATAGTTACCCCAATACGTTGAATTGTTTTTGATTTTTTTTTTAGGATTAGACTATTATGTAATTTCTATAGGATAGAGGGAAGATGCATACAGCTCGAAATAAACGTCTGATAAGAGTTATTTTTAGTGTTGCTTCCTTCGAGGTAAAAACCAAAGGAAAACCGTATTAGTTCGTAAAAGACAGAAAAGGTCTAGTTTATTTACTGAATAGCAGAGGAAATTGGATTTGTCAGGATCGGCTAGTCTATTACGTTCTCTTTTCCTATAGCTTTCCTAAGCTGAAATGGCAGGTGGACATATTGCTCCAGTGTGCTTATTGGCAAATATGACGAAAGAAAATCGTAGAAATGCTTAAGCTTCTAGGATGTATACATTAAAAGAAATATAAATTTTTTTGGTACTATTTCATTAAATAAATTACTTAATTTGAATTTTTAATAGAAAAATATAGTATGTTGGGATTTTACATATATGTGGATGCTTTGTATTCGTGATTGTAGGTATTAGAATTAATTTAATTTATTTTTCAGCTGTTGAACTTTAGCAATATTAATGCTTAAAACAAAGCTAATATGTATAGCTGATGAGTATTATAATTCGTTCGTGAAAAGTTGATATTTTTAGAGAGAATAAAATTTAGTTATATGGTATACAAATATATAGGGAGATAAAGATAGGTATACAATGTTTTTTCATTAAAAATTCATTTTTTGTTTGATTTATGTTATGTATTCTAATTTAATATATGTGGAACCGAAAAATACAACTTTTATTCAAACTTGGAAATAACGAATGCATGATTTTAAGGCTGAACAAATATTGGAGTATAGCTGTAGTTTGTTGCATTAATTTTTGATTCCTACATTGTTATTCCACGTTTGTGAAAGAATAAGAACATTCTCAAGTGACATTTCACATTTATAGAAGAAATTATTAAATGTGAATATTTACTTCTCACACACAAGTTTTTACTGATTTTCCCATTCTAAATACATCAATTTTGCATTAAATTTTTTAAAGAAATCAGCCTCATTAATAAAGCAGAATAAACATCGATTAAACAAATTTTTTTAAATAAAAATACCAAGTTTTCAAATGTGAATATCATTAAATAATTTAAGCTCTCCCGCTTGCCATAAAACTATTATTTAACAATACTTACATTGACTTTTTCAGCAAAAATATTCACATGTTCTATTAATTTTTTTAACAAATGAGACATAAAAACCACAACAACCTAGAATTATCTTCTTAGTTTTTTTGTTTTACTTTTTTAATGATAAATGTGTAAGAAATTAGGAAAATTTACCAGTTAAGTGGTCTCAGGGGTGTTAACTTTTTTTGGAGGGCTGAAAATATAAACAATATTCAAATACATATAACTCTTTTAAAATAAAATTAAATAATTCGAATCTTTTACACATTATTTATAAAGGAATGAGGCTTCAGAAAAGTGTAAAATGTTCAAAATATAATCATAATTTTTAAAATTATAAGCATATGAAAATAAGAATTTCTTTTATAAGAAATATTAATTAAGTTTTACTGCGCGCATGATATTTTCAAAAAAATCAGCTTTAATTACTAGCAATAAGTTGATTTATAAAGTTAAATGCATCCTTATCGCACCGTAGTAAATTTAAATAAATAAAATAATAAATTACATTTTTTAAAAAATAAAAAAAAAATTACTTCCCAAATTTTTTTAAAAAATTTCAATATATTTTTCAAATATTTTTGAAATACAAAAGACATATTATTCTTAGTTTACTAGGGCTTAAAGTGTACGATACATTTTATAATTCTATAAAGTTTTATGCATCAAAGCCTAATATTTTATAAAATAGCGGGCGCGCAGTAAAACTTAATTAATATTTCTTATACAAAAAATTTCTTATTTTCATATGCTTGTAACTAACTATGATTATATTTTAAACATTTTACACTTTTCTGAAGCCTCATTCCTTTATAAATAATGTGTACAAGATTCGAATTATTTAATTTTAATTTGAAAGAGTTATGTGTATTTCAATATTGTTTATATGTTCAGCCCTCTAGAAAAAAGTTAACACCCCTGGGGCCCCTTAAGTTATAAATTCATTAAAAATCACTTTTTCTTAACACAAATGTTATGCTTTTTTTAGAAGAAAATTTTGTACCCCCTTAACCGCCGATTAAAAGTTATGCTATTCACACTCCAATGCCACCGTTTATCATATAGATGCATTTACGTGGTGTATTTGGGATAAAAGAAAACGCACAAATATGGAAGTTTTCTCTGAAGTAAGTGAATCCTTCACAAACAGAGAGAGAGAAGAGTGTCAAGATAATTTCATTGCATTACAAAGTTTTTGGAAAAGTTTTACTGATTGCAACGCAGAGGAAATGATCGTATGTACGCCCGTGACAGGGGATAATAATGGTCCAATTTTGTCATAAGTAATCAAATTTACTTAAAATTCTTGATGGTCTTTCTTTTTGTATAGAAAAGTACGCTTAGCAGCATTAATTTCTTAGCGTTTGAAGACCTATGTAAATTTATTTCATTTTTTAAACCAAAATCGTTAAATGAAGGCTTATCCACACAAAATTGTACTACTCAGTTTGTGAAAATATACATTGCCAATTCCTCTCAAAATAAAATGTTGGTCAATTTTCTCAAAAAAAGAAATTACCATTTCTATTATTAATTTTTTTATTCAGATAAATACTCTCAAATCCATTTGAAAAAATTGAATGCAAATTTCTAATTAAAGACCATACACTCAACATTATATTCGAAAGAATTAATTAATTGTAAATATTTATAATTTGTATAGTAACAGTTTCATAAAAATTCGGCAAATTTATCTTACAGTCATCATCCAAACCGCTTACTAATTAAAACAGAGGTAATTAGTCTGATGAACTTAGCAACATCTTTCTCCTTTCGTAATATTTTTGAAAGGATAAAAACAAAAATTTAGTTACATTAACAATCAAGCTAATGTTGTCTGTCTTTTGAATCAATTTCATGTAGTTATTATAATTATCGAAGTTAAGTGAATAAATTAAGTTTGTATTAAATACAACATCGCTCGTATATATTACATAAAAAAGAAACATGTGATACGAAATAGTTTTACAATAGTAATCTATTATGATGTCCTCATAATTTAATTCATAAAGGCGATAAATATAATTCCTTGTCAACCAAGGCTCCCTTAAGTCTGCATTGCAAATTATTGCCTTGGAAGAAAAGTGCAACCCGTAACACTTTGCCCATTCTCGCTTCAAAAATAAAATGGCATGGAGTTGCAAACACAATTACGCTGAGTGGAAGGAACAAAAGGAAACTTAAAGCGGCAACATAACTTTCATGCTTTGTCACATAACTAGAGATGCAAGGGTCTATAAATTATATTGAAAAGAATGAATTGAATTTTCATTACTGTTCAAAACACAATTTTATTAAATTAAACAATAACGACGAAAATATTTAGATTATCCTTTGCGTTAATTTTTATAAATATTAAATAAATATAGAATATGTTTACCTAATTTTGCTTTCATTATATCGAATTAAGAAATCTAATTAAAACGTATTACATTAAATTATCATTAGAATTAATTCATGATACATTATTTGCGTGAACACTTACTGAATAAATAAACAGCATATTCCATTTTGAGTCTTTGAAAGTATAAGTAAAAACTTTGTATTAAAGAGTTTTAAATTAGCAAATAAGTTTCAAATGAATTGTAATTATATATGATGTTTAGATTAAATTAATTTCACATCTAACATTTTATGCAATGTTTAATGATATATAAGATGCTAATGTGAAGTTTTGCTAAAAAAAACACTTAAAGATTTTTTTTTCTTTTTCTGAGGAGACTGCGGGTTTGTAATTATTGATGCAGACCAATTACATTTCCGCGGAGCTGATATTACTTTTTAATGGGCACCATATGGATCATGGGTGGCCAAACTTTTTGGGAAGAATGCCACTATCTGATAGTAAAAAAATAGGCATACCACTTCCAACTTTTCCAAATATTAAACAAAAAAGATGAAAAGGTGAACAAACTGTTACTTATTAGCTCATTATGGGATTTTCCCGCATATAGCACATGCTTAAATGTATGTCTGGTAGTGGAGATTTAAGAAAAATAATATAATAACAATGACAAAAATACTACTTAGGTTCCATTGTTAATAAACTTTTTACATGTTCAATTAGTTAAGTTAGGCATAAAATAAAAATAAGAAATTTAAAACATTTAATTCTAAATAATTATTAAAAGTCAGTACTTACTTATGTAGCTTTTGATACTGTATTTTCTCCCCAAATCATGTGTATTAGGATTATTTCTTAAAAATGCAAACAAAATTAGGTTGTTTTTCGTGCATATCAGCTAGTTATTAGAAATATTTTGTTTTTATGTTCATATAATAGGAAATATTTATTCACAAACATAATAATCTAAATTGTTTTGGGGGGAAGGGGGTCTGAAATAAATGCATTTCAATAAAACTGTGAAAGTTTTTACATTTATTATTATTTTTTAAAATTTTTCGATAAGTCTTCACGTGCCACCAATACAACTCATCCGTGCCACACTGTGGCACTCGTGCCGCGGATTGGCCAACCCTGATATAGATGGATATCAATCCC